>AWOL01S0000259.1:0-10812 GCA_000715115.1 Nicotiana otophora | reverse complement strand
CAGAAACCTCGTGCATCACAATAACAACAATCGCACGACAGAAATCTCGTGCATCACAATAATAACTACAACAGCAACAATGACAATAATACAAGGGTGCGACAAATAAGTCAACTCAAAGATTCCAGAACTCAAAGAAACAGAGGAACTAATTCACAATGAGTAGCCACAATCGGGAATGCTAGTCATAATAAGAATAGCTTAACAAGAAAGGAAATACTATGTAACAACGGTCCACAATATACAGTTCGACGATGAAGGAGCTAACACAAGTCGAATAATTCCAAATAAGGACAAGTCAACTAAAATATAGGATATCTAACTTTATTTAAGGTTGGAAAATTAGGAAAGAGATACAACAAATTCAGCTAAGAAGAAGCAGCGGAAAGATAACAATAACCTCAATTAAGGCTAAACAATTACAGAAGAGATAGTAATAATTTTAAATAAAGATAAGCATTTAGGGACAAGATAACATGGCAATAGAAAGGTAAGAATTTCAGTTAAGTCACATATGAATCAAATAAACAATAAGAGTGAATCATGAAGCAATTAATTCTAATTAAGCAGGTAGAAGTGAAACTAGTAATTAAGAAGCGTAATCATAACAAGAACAACTGCATATTCAGTGAATACAAGGGCCTAAGAACCCTAAAAGACCAATTTTCCACAAATAAGTCCGAGAACATACTCGTCACCTCGCGTACACGGACTACAATTAGCATAGAAGACTCAAATCCTAAGAGGTTGTTCCCTCACACAAGGTTAGGCAAGATACTTACCTCGAACCAAGCTCAATCAATCGGTAACGATGCCTTTTCTACAAATATCCGACTTAGAATGGCCCAAATCTAGCCAAAATCAATTACATACCATAAATACAACTATAAAAAACTAATCTAATTAATGAAATCAAAGGTAAAGCAAAAATTTAGAAAATCACCCCAAAACGTCTCCCCGGGCCCACGTCTCGGAATCGGGTAAAAATCACAAAATACGAACACTCATTCACTCAAGAGTTCAACCATACTAGAATTTCTCAAATCCGACCTCAAATCGCCTTCCAAATTTCAAAAACTTAGTCTAGGAAGTTTCTACCATTTTTACCCAATTTCCAACTCAAATCCTTAATTAAAGGGTGGAATCAACTATAGATTAATGAGATATAACCATAAAAGAGTTAAGAATCATTGCCCACAAGCTTTCGCTGAAAATCCCTCGAAATGTTGCCTCAATCCGAGCTCTCTAGGTTCAAAAATGGAGAATGAAATCAAACCCTCGCACTTAGCCCTTTTCTTCCCAGCGATTTCGCACCTGCGGGGCATGAATCGCATGTGTGTTACCGCACCTACGGAATTCCCATCGCATGTGCGGATTCCACTTAAAGACTTAGGGTCCGCTTTTGCGATCAAAGGGTCGCACCTGCATGTGCGCACCTGCGGACCCATGTCCGCTTCTGCGGTCTTCTTCCGCTCCTGCGGGTCGTTAAACGCTTCTGCGGGCATCGCAGATGCGGCACCTCCTTCGCACCTGTGACCTCAGGCAGCTCCTCTACTCTCTGCTTCTGCGCTTTTCTCTCCGCACTTGTGATCCCGCACCTGCGGTCTCCCCACCGCAGGTACAAAAACACCAAAACTCAAATAGCTTCAGCAATTGCATAAGTCCAAAACTCAATCCGTTATGAATTCGAAACACACCCGATGCCCCCGGGACCTCAACCAAATATACCAACTATCCCTAAATCACCATACAGACTTAGTCGAACCCTCAAATAACATCAAACAACGCTAAAAACATAAATCACCCTCCAATTCAAACTTAATGAACTTGAAACATCAAACTTTTACAACTGATGCCGAAACCTATCAAACCACGTCTGATTGACCCCATATTTTTCACACAAGTAATATTCAACATTTCGGACCTAGTCCAACTTTCGGAATTGGATTCCGACCCCGATATCAAAACGTCCACTACCGGTCAAAATCTCCAAAAATCCGACTTTTGCCATTTCATGCCTAAATGAGCTGCAGACCTCCATAACACAATTCGGACACACCCCCAAGTCCAAAATCACCCAGCGGAGCTAACGTAACCGACAAAACTCCATTCTGGAGTCATCTTCACATAGTTCCGACTGCGGTCAAAATACAAATGGTGCCCCTCTGTAACAAATCGAAAGCATACTTGTATGACATCATCCGGTGCATTGGCCTCAAGCCTACTATATGAAACACATCAACGGGTCGGGTCGGGCCTTCCCCTCTTGGGTGCCCTCTACTCACCTGAATACTCCGTTGTGACACACATGTCTGGAGTCTAGGACAATCTCTCACCATGTGGCTGATATCTCCACACTCGAAGCAACCTCTCTGCTGGCTTGACTCTGGGAACTGTGCGGTATGGGTGCTCTGAGACCCATGAGAACCTGAAACACTGTGCAAAGCCTGAAGTGCAAACTGAACTGGCTGACCCACAAAACCTCTACCATGTCGTACCTGCCTCCAAAATAAGGACCAGTAGATCTCTCCGGTCTACAAAGTCTCCTCACCTCCCTGTCCTATCTCTCTCCTGACCTCGCCTGTCCTTTGTCTCATGGCCCCGCCTGTCTCCTCTCTCTTGATCCCACATGCCCTCTACTCGGCGAGCGATCCGTACCACCTGCTGAAATGAAACATTCAACTCTAACTCCGGAGCCATGCTAAACTGAATATCATGCCTGAGCCCCTTAATGAATCTACGGACACGCTCTCTAACTGTAGCGACCAAAGCAGGTGTATGTCTGGCCAAATCACTGAATCTAACAGCATACTCTGATACTAACATAGTGCCTTGGTGCAGCTGCTCAAACTCCGTGCGCCATGCATCTCGAAGGGACTGAGGTACAAAGTCTCTTAGAAACATCTCTGAAAACTGAACCCATGTAAGTGAAGCTGACTTGGCCGGGCTACCCAACTCATACGCCCGCCACCACTGATAAGTCGCTCCCCTGAGCTTGAACGTAGTAAAAGCAACCTCGCACGTCTCTGCAATACCCATAGTACGGAGAATGCGGTGGCACTCCTCCAGAAAACCCTGGGCATTATCTGTCGCCAATCCACTGAAGGTAGGAGGGTGGTACTTCTTGCACCTCTTAAGTCTAAGTTGTTCTTCCTCAGATCCTGCTGCCCTAACCACAGGCTGAACTGGGACCACAGGCTGTGTCGCCATGACACCTGGAACCTGACCAACATGAACTCGCTGCTCTGGAGTGTGGGCGGCGGGAGTCTGAGCTCCTCCCCAGGTCAGTGAAATAGGGGTACAACCGGAATCGACCCCGCCTGAGCCAATATACCAAACATGCTCAAGAACTGTGCTAAGGTCTCCTGAAGTCCTGGGTAACAGCAGGCGCCTCCGGTACCTGCTCTGGTAGGTTCCCTAGCTGCGACACGTGCTCCTCGTCGGCCTCTGCCTCTGCCCCTAGTGACATCTGCTCCGGGGGTAACGTCATTAGCAACTGCTGCTCGTGTCCTCACCATTTGTGAGATAATGGAATGATAAAAGTTCAAACTTCGAGACCAATGAACTCGCACGATAGGAATGAAGGAAGTGAAACTATCCTAATAGTTCTGTAGCCTCTCGAAGATAAGTACAGACGTCTCCGTACTGATCCTCAAGACTCTACTAAACTTGCTTATGACTCGTAGTACCTATGAACCTAGGGCTCTGATACCAACTTGTTACGACCCAATTTTCTCTCTGTTGGGTATCGTGATGGCACCTAGTCTTAGGGACTATGTAAGCCTAATATTTACTTAATAAAAACAATAATTAAATAAAATCTAACAATTTTTGAAAATGGAAATCTCTATAAAATTTATAATTCTCAAAACCGGTAGTACAAGTCATAAGCTCTACAGAGTTTGCTACAAATTTCAAAATACAACTATTTGGAAATAGGTAAAACGGCGTAAATACAAAATAGAAAGATGACGCTGAAGCCTACGAACGCAGCAATAAGTTTACCTTGAGCCTCTACAGCAACAAGTCCTCACACCTAGCTAATGATCAACTGACTTCAAAATACCTGGATCTGCATAAAACAATGTGCAGAAGTGTAGTATGAGTATACCACGGCGGTACCCAGCAAGTATTAAGACTAACCTCAGTGGAGTAGTGACGAGAAGTAGTCAAGACACCTACTGGACTAAATAACCTGAACAAGTATAAGTACAGAAACAATAGAGTATGATATCTACATAAAGACTACGCAAAGTGGCAATTAATACAGTAATTGCAATAAGGAAGGAAAACAACAACTATCAGCGGAACACCATAATAATGACATAGAAGAATGAACGGAAACACAACCTAAGTCCGATAATCACAGATAAAGAAAGGACAAGTAACAACTCAACAATACGACAACTTTCACACCGGGTTTTAGTCAATAAACTCCACGAGGTACCGAACCTCATACTATTCACAACTCACGGGTTCCAATACTTGAACCCTAACACTTCGCATTTTGTACCCTCATTACACTTCATAACCGCACTGACGACTCACGTGCCAAATAGAGCCATTCTCACATAGAAGGCAAGTAAACAAGGGTTTTCATCTATATTCAACAATATCAAGAAAACTTCTTAACTGATAAGAGTGCTTAACTACGTGTATGATTTTCAAGTGTCCTAACATGGTTCATGCCAGCTAGTAAGTACAGGAAAAGAAATGGACAGCACGTAGAATGTTTTCACACAACTTTCTACAAGATAAAGCTCACACAGGTAAGTGTACCACTACACAAGTATCAACAACAAGAATGCCCCCAGGCCATCACAAGTCATCACAAATCAATCCCTGATACAGCCCATCTTGTCTCGCCACGTGTGCAATAGTAATATAAATGCCCGCCTTGTCTCGCCACATGTGTATAATAATGTTCACACCTTATCTCGCCACATGCGCAACCAATATATATATATATATATATATATATATATATATATATATCCCGTCTTATCATGCCGCATGTGCAAATATTACTAGTAACAATAGCATGGCAGAAATCTCGTGCAACCCCATAACAATAACAGAAGAAACCTCGTGCATCACAATAACAACAACCGCACAGCAGAAATCTCGTGCATCACAAGAACAACTACAACAACAACAATGACAATTATACAAGGGTACTGCAAATAAGTCAACTCAGAGATTCCAGAACTCATAGAAACGGAGGAACTAATTCACAAGGGGTAGCCACAATCAGTAATGCTAATCATAATAAGAATAGCTTAACAAGAAAGAAAATACTATATAACAACGGTCCACAATATACAGTTCGACAGCAAGGGAGCTAACACAAGTCGAATAATTCCAAATAAGGACAAGTCAACTAAAATATAGGATATCTAACTTCTGTTAAGGTTGGGAAATTAGGAAAGAGATACAATAAATTCATCTAGGAAGAAGCAGCGGAAAGATAACCATAACCTCAATTAAGGCTAAACATTTACAGAAAAGATAGTAATAATTTCAAATAAAGATAAGTAGTTAGGGAAAGGATAACATGGTAATAGAAAGATAACAATTCCAGTTAAGGCACATATGAATCAAATAAGCAATAAGAGTGAATCATGAAGTAATTAATTCTAATTAAGCAGGTAGAGGTAAAATTAATAATTAAGAAGCGTAATCAAAACAAGAACAACTGCATATTCAGTTAATACAAGGGCTTAAGAACCCTAAAAGGCCAATTTTTCACAAATAAGTCCGAGTATGTACTCGCCACCTCGCCTATATGGATTACAATTAGCATAGAAGACTCAAATCCTAAGGGGTAGTTCCCCCACACAAGGTTAGGCAAGATACTTGTCTCAAACCAAGATCAATCAATCGGTAACGATGCGTTTTCCACGAATATTCGACTCTGAATGGCCCAAAACTAGCCAAAATAAATTACATACCATAAATACAACTATAAGAAACTAATCTAAATAATGAAATCAAAGCTAAAGCAAGAATTTAGAAAATCACCCCAAAAGGTCTCCTCGGGCCCACGTCTCAAAATCGGGTAAAAGTCACAAAATACGAACACCCATTCACTCATGAGTCCAACCATACAAGAATTTCTCAAATCCGACCTAAAATCGCCTTCCATGTCTCAGAAACTTAGTCTAGGAAGTTTCTACCATTTTTACCCAATTTCCAACTCAAATCCTTAATTAAAGGGTGGAATCAGCTATATATTAATGAGATATAACCATAAAAGAGTTAAGAATCGTTACCCACAATCTTTCTCTGAAAATCCCTCGAAATTGCGCCTCAATCCCAGCTCTCTTAGTCCAAAAATGGAGAATGAAATTAAACCCTCGCACTTAGCCCTTTTCTGCCCAGCGATTTCGCACCTGCGGGCCAAGAATCGCACCTGCGGAATTTCCATCGCAGGTGCGGATTCCAATTAAAAACTCAGCGTCCGCTTTTGCGATCAAAGGGTCGCACCTGCGAACCCATATCCGCTTTTGTGGTCTTCTTCCCCTCATGCGGGTCGTTGAGCGCTTCTGCGGGCAACACAGATGCGGCACCTCCTTCGCACCTGCGATCCCAGGAAGCTCCTCTCCTCTCCGCTTCTGCGCTTTCCTCTCCGCACTTGCGATCCCCCACCTGCGGTCTCCCCACCGCAGGTGCGAAAATACCAGAACTCATCAGAGGCCCTAGGGACCTCAACCAAACATACCAACTAGCCCTAAATCACCATACGGACTTAGTTGAGCCCTCAAATTACATCAAACAACACTAAAAACACGAATCATCTTCCAATTCAAACTTAATGAACTTGAAACTTTAAATTTCTACAACCGAAGCCGAAACCTATCAAACCACGTCAGATTGACCCCTAATTTTGTACACAAGTCATATTCAACATTACGTACCTACTCCAACTTCCAGAATCGGATTTCGACCCCGATATCAAAAAGTCCACTATCGGTCAAAATCTCCAAAAATTCGACTTTCGCCATTTCAAGCCTAAATGAGCTACAGACCTCCAAAACACAATCCGGACACGCCCCTAAGTCCAAAATCACCCAACGTAGCTAATAGAACCGATGGAACTCCATTCCGGAGTCGTCTTCACACAGTTCCGACTACGATCAAAACCCTAAGGCTTAAGCTTCCGTTTTAGGGACTAAGTATCCCAATTCATTCTGAATCATCCGGTAACTGAACTCAACTACGCACGCAAGTCAATACACATAATATGAAGCTGCTCAGGGTCTTATGCCACCGAATAGGACTTAAATTCTCAAAACGACCGGTCGGGTTGTTACACTTATTGCCTATATATTCATTAATGTGGTGTTTATACTTTCCTGAGCCAAGGGTCTATTGGAAATAACCTCTCTATCTTCACAAGGTAGGGGTAAGGTCTGCGTACACATTACCCTTCCCAGATCCTACAACGTAGAATAAATTATTATACACAACTAGTATTCATGATCATCTTAAGAAGCTTACACTTTTATTTTATAAATATTTTTAATTTGTTTTATACGATTTGAGATAGAATTCACGTGTATCGCGCGTACCCTAATACTAATATATATAAAATATATATACTTATTATGTATAAGATTTGTATATTATATATTAATATATAAAAATATACATTAACCGGCTATTATTATTGGGGGTCGCTATACTATGTTAATTTTCCCAAAAGAAGTTGTACAATCAAATTGAGGCGCTTGTTCCCAAATACTCGTATGATTGTTGGGTTGGTGAATAAGAAGTTTCCTTGCTAAAGTAGCTTACATTATATTACACTTTATATGCACCAACCTCTATAACATAAGTAAGCTTTTAATTGCTTTCTTCACCAGCAATTTAGAGAAACAAGTCTACGAAAATGGGTGTAATCACGAATTGTCTTTAATAATGTCTCAATCAAATGCTAGAATCACATTCTTTCACCTTGTGTTCATCTCCTCCCCTATCATTGACAAATTGACTTGACTATATCTCTCAGGTAATTAGAAGTTTAGTAGTCTATGCATTGTAATATGTGACATGGACGTTAAAAAATTGCTACTTCTTGCGTATGTTTTTCGCCCATTGCAATATGTGATATGGACGTTAAACATGCATGGTTAACTACACGTCCACCCGTTTTTACTCTACGAATTAACGATAACAAAAAGGAAAAACATGTACTTCAACGTATTAACTACAGTAAAATTTAGCATATAGTTTCAATAAAAATGATTTAGAAAATCATTATCAAAGAACAGTTTGAATCTCCAAAGTAATAATTGGGAAAAATAAAATAGGATAGAACTATTACTAATTTATGAAAAATAGTAGCAAATGAAATAATTACATATTCTAAATTTTCAGTGTAATGGCTCCTAAAAAAGTAATTGAGAAAAAGAACACAAAGAAAGAAAGCATTTCTGCAAATGGGCTTATCGAATTGGTCTGATATCATGTGAAAAAATCTAAATATTCAACCCATAACCTTAATACAATAGGTGAAGTAGTCCATGACCGTTTGGAGATTTTTATACAACCAATGATGAATAATGATAATATTCTCTAATATATGCACAATATAATTTTTATTGAGCAGCCTTCCGCTCCAGGGACCTTGATTATACGGAGAGCTAATTCACGTAATTCTAAGACAATGAAAGTTATATATGAGACTTAATTACCCTCCATGGAAACTCAATATATAGTAAGGTTATTCAAAGAGGTCAAGAATAATTTTCTTTGTCTTATGTCAATTTCAATAGTAAAGTTCAAAATATTTAGCCATACGCAATTTTCTCCAACCATGTAATATTTATGATCTTCACAAGTTCCCAACCTGCAGTTTACACGACCATCAACCTAAATTAAAATTTTTGCCATTTTTTTGCGAGCTGATTAAGTACTCTTCCCTGCTGTATACAGTCAAAACCGATTCGAGTCAGTCGTACGGATTGATCGAGACGATAATGTTTCGATCAAAGGATATCTGCATGATAAGCTCGGTCAAAGTCCGAAGTAAGGGCGGCGAACTTCGAGCTCTAAGATAGATCAATGACAAACTCGATATCATTATCGAGCCCATATCCAAATCGAACTACGAGGCAAAGCGAAGATTATCGAAGATGCATGGACCGACAAACATTCACCCCGAATACCGAGACCCCAAGTCAGAATCGAGCTCGGACCAAGGCCGAGGGCTCGATCCAACACCGAGCTCGAGCCAGTATCGAGCTCGCAGATTAGGGCCGTTGCAACCGCATTATGGGAGAGAATCTTGGCGAAAATCGAGAAAAAGACAATACATCAGGGGCTCTCCACTACGTATTTTTTATTGTATATAAAGTAGGATCCCTCTACTATAAGAGGGACGCAAAAAAAAGATCATAGGGACAGAAATAAAAGGAGAGATCCCCTTGTACTTGTTTCACTCATTCTTTTTGCTCAGTATTTTCATTCTCATAGTCAAGAATACACATATTTCTATTTCTCTACATGATTTATATCAAATTGTATCGCATATCCTTAGAATCATACACAAATCTAACGTTATCCGATTTTTCGGGTAAACAGTTTGGCGCCCACCGTGGGACTAAGGGTAACAGTGGTTGTTTGATACAAATCTGCAATTCACACCAGTTTACAACTTCAGATCAACAATGGCAAACCCTTGATTGATGGCCTTGCCTATCGACCACGAAGCTGGCCTTCAAGATGAAATCAACGACTTAACACCTAGGGACGGAAGGCGAATTAACGATGTCACTGAAGCTCGAGTCGAAGTACCGCTAGATGTCAATTCACAAGTGGCTCTTGAGGCGAACCAATATTCCGAACCGGAAAATAATATTTGGGGCGGTACTCGATCCGTAGCTCGAGACACCCATAACGCGGAGGAGATCGGAGTCAGCTTACGGATGATCTTCGAGATGTTGCAAGCCCAGCAAATAGCAATAGCTCAGTTACAGAGCCAAACTCAGGAACAAAGCAGGCCTGAGCCCGATCCGATTCGAGAAATCACCCACAGAACGGAACCAGCCAAAGTAAAGTCAAATGAGCCAGAATCATGGACTACTCCCGAAATTACTAAATTGCTCGAGGAACTCACAAAATGAGTCGAAGCCAACGATAGAAATGTAGAGACATATAATTCCAGGGTCGATCAGATCCCGGGAGCTCCACCAATAATAAAAGGGCTAGATTCGAAGAAATTCATTCAGAAGCCTATTCCCTCGAGTGCAGCCCCAAAACCAATCCCCAAAAAATTTCATATGCCCGAAATACCCAAATACAACGGAAAAACCGACCCCAACGAGCACGTCACTTCTTACGCGTGTGCCATCAAGGGCAATGATTTGGAAGATGATGAAATCGAATCTGTATTATTGAAAATATTCGATGAAACCCTGTCAAAGGGGGCAATGGTATGGTATCATAACTTACCATCTAACTCTCTTGATTCTTTTGCTATGCTTGCAGATTGCTTCGTAAAAGCACATGCCGGAGCCATAAAGGTCGAAACCAAAAAGTCGGACATGTTCAAGGTAATACAAAAGGATAACGAGATGCTGAGGGAGTTCATAGCTTGTTTTCAAATGGAACGAATGGATCTACCACCAGTCATAGACGATTGTGCTGTTCAATCTTTCACTCAAGGTCTAAATGAGCGGAGCTCGATGGCTTCACGGTGGCTGAAGCAAAATCTGATCGAGTACCCAACTATTACTTGGACCGATATGCACAATCGATATCAATCCAAAATAAGAGTCGAAGATGACCAGTTGATTTCTAGGTCCGTTA
>AWOL01S0000256.1:1030-21082 GCA_000715115.1 Nicotiana otophora | reverse complement strand
TATATAAAATAAGAAAAATTAAAGAAGAAGTGCCGAGCGACACCGCTTCTATCAACATTGCTTCCTATAGCACCTATTTTGCAAAGTAATCTTCACTCTTTGCTTAGTGCTTTTTCTTTCTTTAAAAATTTTAGATTGTTGATATATTGCGGATAAGTTGTCATACTTATTAGTTTCTTAAAGAACTGCACACAAAATTTTATCGTTAATTATTGGCATATTAAAGGTTGGTGGTGCCCCCGTCGTACTCAAATCCTGGGTCCGCCTCTGATTGTGAGGTATGCCCGAGTGGCTTGAGTGATTGTGAGGTTTGCCCGAGGGGATGTATATGAGTGATGTTTTTTCCGAGGGGCTATTTATGATTTTATCACTGAGTTGCATCGCATTCGCATGCACACATGACATACAGGCATAGAGTTGTATTTTTTCTCATGCTGTACAACATCACATCATTTATGATTTCTTACACATTTTGACAGATGGGCATAGTGATGCATTTTTTTTTACACGGGTCATCCGGAAGGAAAATGAAATATATTATTTATTATTGAAAAGATTTTTTGGAGATATTTTTCAAACTATTCATATTATTGGCAACTTCGGCAAACGATTTGGGTTTTCACTGATGTATTTGAAAGAAAAAACTACTATTTTTGAAATCATTATTTGAATGAGTATTTTATCCCTGAGTTACTTCTGGTATTATTTGCTTTATGTTGTTATGGATTGTTGTGGACTATTGGTTTTGGACCCGACCTTGGTGGAAGCTCGTCACTACTTTCAACCTACGGCTATGTTTGTTACTTACTCAGTACATAGGGTCGATTGTACTGATACTACCCTTCTCCACATTGTGTGCAGATGTTCACTGTTGTTGTTACTGTGCTCGATGGTTGCGGGACTTGAAGATGTACCTGCGTTCCTGTTATAGCTGCCTCTTCTTCATGGTAGCCTTTGATTTTATAAAAGCTCTGTTTATGTACTATTCAAACAGACTATGTATTTATTTCATTTCTGCTTTATATACTCTATTCTTAGAAGCTCATAATTTATACTACCAGTTCTTGGAGAAGGTATAAGGTTAAGATAATTATTTACTTAAATTGCTTTAATAATTGTTATTGAAATTAGATAATTGAAAGTTGGCTTACCTAGCAGGTTGGGTTAGGTGCCATCACGACTAATTGGATTTTGGATCGTGACAAGGTGGTATGAGAGCTCTAGGTTCATAGGTCCTACAAGTCATGGGCAAGTGTCTAGTAGAGTCTTGCGGATCGGTATGATGACATCCATACTTATCTTCGAGAGGCTACAGGGTATTTGGGATATATACTTCCCATCTTTCTTTCCTTATCGTACTAGATTGATTCAGCTTGAAATATAACTCTTTGAATTCCTTTCACGTATTCATATGCGCACATGAGCGCTCGGTATCAGCTGTGTATCGTCAGTTTGTGATTTCAGGGATGATGTGCGAGATGTGTATTCTATGTTTTGGTGATGGGCCAGTCTGGATGACTTGAGACCAGGCTTAGACCACAGCTTAGGCTCGGTAGCTTCAGTTGTAACTTGTACATTTACACTCATATGTCTAGTAATATCCTTATGAGTGGAAGTTGTGACTCAATGAGTGGCGGAATAGCTTTGTGATGAGTATGATGTAAATGTGGGATGTGTTAAGATGATTTGAATATGACGAGAAGTATTTCCTTGAAATGTAAAGTAAAGGCCATTGGGTGCTTGATTTTCGAATTGATGTGGCGTACAGTCTCCAGTATGAATGTTTTGAAGGATCTTTCACATTGTTAAATTTTGGGGTAAAACTAAATTCTCACGTTTGGTTAATGAGTTTGGACTCAGATAGGCTAAGTGATTGCATAGTAATTGTGGCTGCGAAAGGGTATAACAAGATACCAGATTGAGGCTAAGCAGGTGGATTATCCCTTGTGGAGTAATCTACGTAGGAGTATTCCTTATGATGTGAGCAGAGAGTTTCTTTCTGCCGACGGGGTGTATGGGTGGAGATTTGAATCTGAATCTGGTGGAGAAAGTTGACTTGTGTGTTAAGAAGATGAATACGAGCTTAGCGGATGATTGAAGTATATTTATGGTTGGCGTTGTATGAACTTGAGAAGAAGTTTTGTTGGACTGACTGTGGCATTATGGCAGTAAGAGAGTATTGGTATTGTGAATTATGGGGTGTTTTAATCTATGGATTTGAGCCAAGTGGGGGAACCTGCTATAGACAAATTAATTCATGGGTATGCGTCAAATTTTGTTTGGGTCTAAAGTATACTTGGGAATCAGTGATGACTTGCAGAGGTGGAGTTCGAAAATGACTCGAATAAGGAAACTTCCTGGTTACGGATGAGTATATGAAAAAACAATCGTAGGTTGAGTGAGTTGTTATTGGTGAATGATGTAGTGCGCACGGAGTAGGAATTTGATATGTGGTGTTAAAGTAGAGTTACTACTTTGAGTGTTGTTATGCTAATGGGGCACGTGTCTTTTGGCCCATTTGGGCGGTGCAATTAAATCTGAGCAAAGTGGGTGACTCCCGAGAAAAATTCTAGTGGGTATGAGAATTATATATAACAATTGAGAAAGTTTCCGGATCTGCGTATGGCTAAAATCTGAGATTTTCGTCTGATGGTGCCTGGACTTACGGAAATTCTATATGACTATGGACTCTACACTTTTATATAAGGAAGGTAAGAAGAGCAATTTCAAATTCACATAAGGTATTCTCAGAGTGAGTGTTATAGTTGTGGTATTTTTGAAGGTGCTTAAAGAAGAATACAGTTGCTTATGGGCCGAAGGGCGTTGTGGTTCTATGCTAAGGTTTGTAGGGTAAGTTGTGGTTAAAGATCGTGGTATTTTAGCAAGAAGAAGTATCAATATGAAGAAAATTCGGAAGGGACTCGGAGAAAATAGGACAACTGGGTAGTAGGTTGGATCAGTATGATAATGGATATGATCGGTTCTTTGGGTGCTTATGATATGGGGGTTTTCTGCAGGTGCTTTGTGGCAATACACCTGGACTTGGCGACCTGTGTGGCTTGGTCGAGTTAGAGGAATTTAGTTTTAAGGGCTTGATTATTTGCAAATAGATTCCAAAGTATTCTTGATGGTTTCTACCGGTGTGGAGAACGTGTTGTGTATTGTGATTTCCTCTTGGAAGGAAGCAAGATAAATGTTTCTAACTAACTGGATATGTAATTTGTTGGTGACCAGAGTTGATAATGAGATTCTTGTGCTTTTCACATGATGGCAAGATAGATGTTATGTATTGTGCGGAAGTTAGATTTACATTATAAGGTGGCAGTTCAGTCTTGAAGGAAGGTAACGAAGTTTGGGCAGAATAGTCATGAATTCGTAGACAACATGGGCAGTTCCAAATGACTAGATGAATACGATTACTACTTGGTGTATGAGAAGGGTGCGTATTTCAGAAGGCGCATTGTATTTTGACTTACGGATGTTTAATTAGTATTGCGGTACTCACATGGTTGATAGACTCCTGATATTCAAAGTTTGCCAAGTGTTACGAAAAAACTTTCAAAGTATTGCTCGTGGGATGATCTTGTATGAGAGAGGTGTTAGGCATTCGGGCGGTGGAGATGGAATCAAATATGGTGATTCGCGTGTTCAATGGATTTGGAGATTGTTTCATGGTTGTGGACTGTGAAGTTGTGGCCAGAGCTAGCCAGATGATGAAATGTGTTATGATTCAGTCATTATGGATTTTCGGAGGGATTTATATCTATTTGTGGGTAACCCGAGTTGATCTGGGGGTCCATAGGTAGGTCCTATTAAGATGTGTATTCTACACTGAGCCGGAATAGTTGGCTCCATACTGCTATTTATTGAGGGATGTGTCATTCGGTTGATGTTGAACTTATTTGTGTTCTCAAATGATCTGTGAGTTACTCCTTTATGCTACGAGGAGCTGTGATTAATTGGTTATGTGCACAGATGGTGCTGTCCTATTTGAGCTTTATAGCGAATTTGAGTGTGATGAGTATTTGGGTATTGCATGATCGATAGCGTAATGGTTATGTCCTTTCAGGTTTTGTGTGGTATTTTTGTCAATTGCCTTTCCGTCGTTATTAATACGGAGCAGGGTGGCTCGGAGTATATAACATGAACCCCGTGTTAGAATCGGGTGATGGTTCTACGGTGTATGATGAATTTTTAGCGTTTCGTTGTGGAGGTACTTGTTAATCTGGCAGGGCAGTTTTCTCATTTGAGTCATTTTCCATAACTGGGTACATTTGAATGTTGCGTATTGGTGCACGGATGGCACGAGTTGTGGCTCCGAGTTATATTAGTGCGGTATGTCTGTGGAACAGTTATGTTTAGTAATATAAAGTTATTGGACCTGGAATGGGTACTATCAGGGTTGATTCGGTATATTCGAGAGTATAATATTGAAAGTCGGCTCAAAAAGCGATTATGGTTCTGATTGGGACAATGGAGCTTTGTGACTTGTTGATCTGGTAAGTAGTCATGAAATTTCGCATGTTTTGTTTACTATCAATAGTGTACGAAGGTTTTGGGATGAGGTTTGGTTCGATATGGGTTTAATACTAGTATTTGGTTGGTTTTGGAGTAGTCACTGTGGTCAGGAATGGTGCTATGAGCATGCGAGTTGTGTAATATGTTAGGTGATTGTGCCCGTGGTTATGGTTATGGTTATGGCTTGATACAGCTTGTTCAGACTCATACAGGGTGTAAATGTAAGATTCGTGTCTTGAAAGAAATTCTAAAGGTTGGAAACTAAATTCCAAGGTTTATGGGCTAAAGTTAAATCAATGATTTCAGTTGTATTGTGTTGTCAAGCTCATATGGAATAGGGTGACGTGGGTTCAGCCCCGGGTACGTGTGTGGTAAGATGGAACAGTGATTTGATGGCTTGGAAACAACTCTTGGCACGTTCGAGGACGAACGTATGTTTAAGTGGGGGAGAATGTAATGACCCGACCCGTTGTTTTGAGTATTACAACCACATTTCCCCATTTACTACTCAAAGTGGGCTTTACAGTTGTTGTGTGACTTGCCGGGGCAATTGGTTCGGGTCCGGTGAGGTTTTGGAATGAATCTGAATACTTAGTTCCAAGGTTTAAAGCTTAAGTTAAAATAGTGACTGGATGTCGACTTATGTGCAAACGACCTCGGAATTTAATTCTGATAATTCCAATAGCTCCGTATGGTGATTTTGGACTAGGAGCGTGTCCGGAAAATTTTATGGAGGTCCGTAGCGGAATTAGGCTTGAAATGCCGATAGTTGAATTTTTGGGGAAGTTTGACCGGGGGGTTGACTTTATGATATCGGGGTCAGAATCCGATTCTGGAAATTGGAATAGGTCCGTAATATGAAATGTGACTTTTGCGCAAAATGTGAGGTCAATCGGACATGAATTGATAGGTTCTGGAGTCATTTGTAGAAACTAGAAATTTCAAAGTTCATTAGGCTTGCATTGGGGTGTAATTCATGATTTTTGCGTTGTTTCAGGTGATTTGAGGGTTCGACTAAGTCCGTATGATGTTTTAGGACTTGTTGTTATATTTGGTTGAGATCCTGAGGGGCTCGAGTAAGTTTAGGATGGTTAGCGGGTTGGATTGTGAACTTCGAACTCTGCTGGAATGTTTCTGATGCACCATCTGGTTTCCTTCATCGCGTTCACGAGTGGAGCCTCGCGTTCGCAAAGAGGAACTAAGAGGCTGGCAATATTTTCTCTTCGCGTTCGCGAAGGGTGGACTGGGTGTGCATCGCGAACGTGAGAGGTGTTACGCGTTCGCGAAGAAGAGAGGAAGTAGCTGAGGACCCCAGGCAATTGGTCTACGCGTTCACGTAGGGGTGTCGCGTTCGCGTAGTGAGGGGGAATGAAGCATCGCATTCGCGATTGGTTGAACGCGTTCGCGTAGAAGTCATTGAGGCACATGCACTTTGTGCTTCGCGAACGCGAGGGTGATGTCGCGTTCGCGAAGGAGGAATATGGACGGGAACTATTTTGTGCTTCGCGAACGAGACACACTGACCGCGTTCGCGAAGAAGAAAAGCCTGGGCAGTGAGTTTAAGTTCTGAAAATGGGACTTCGTCCCATTTTTTATTTTTGACGGATTTGAGCTCGGGAAGTGGCGCTTTGCGGGAGTTTTTCAAGGGAAACAATGGGGTAAGCGATTCTAACTTGGTTTTCGTTAAATTACACGAATCTGTTATTGTATTTATCAACAAATTAGTGTTTTGGGTTGAAAATAGTAGAAACATTCGTAGACTTTAATTGAGGATTTGAAGGCTGGGTTGTGGTCGGATTTGAGTAATTATGGTATGGTTGGACTCGTGGTTGAATGAGAGTTCGGATTTTGTGAGTTTTATCGGATTCTGAGATGTGGGCCCCACGGGTGATTTTTGGGGCGTAATTTTGAATTTTTTGAAAATATTAATATTTTTATATGGAATTAATTCATATAATTTTTGCGAGCTGATTCAAATTAATTGTGACTAGATTCGAGCCCTTTGGAAGTTGATACGCGCAGAATGAAATTTCTGGAGCATTGCTTAGCTTGCTCGACATTGGATTTGGCTTGTTCGAGGTAAGTAACTCTTCTAATCTTGGAGTTGAGAGTATGAACCCTGAATATATGTATTTTGTGAATTGTTGGGAGGTGACGCACATGCTAGGTAACGGGCGTGTGGGCGTGCACTATAGAAATTGTGGCATAATTGTTTATGTAAACTTTTGTAGTTAAATGATCTTGGCATTTTCCATGTGTTTTATGAGTTAGAGAAATTAAGCTGAAAAGCATATTAAAAGTCATAATTGAGGCTATGTGCCAGTAATTATTGGGACCCACAGAGTCATATTGTTGTGAATTATTTATTTTAAATTAAAAATTCATACTCAGTTATATTCATTTCATTGCATATCATAACTCAATTTTATGACTCTATTTTGATGCTTATAAATATTTTGGGCCGAATGCCATGTTTTACTCAAATGCCCGAGTGGCTTGCGAGTTTTATGACTGAGTGAGGCTGAGGGCCTGATTTGTGAGGATATCTATGGGATCGAGCTGCACGCCGCAGCATGTTTGATATCGGCTGAGGGCCTAATTATGAGGATGAGTGTGGATCGGGGCTGCCCGCCTACAACATACTTTATTATTATAGCACGTGAGTTGTCCGTACAACACGTGAGTTGTCCGTGCAGATTATAGCGCTTGGGCTGAAGGAGCCCCTCCGGAGTCTGTACGCACCCCCAGTGAGCACAGGTACCTACTGAGTGTGAGTGCCGAGTGTCGAGTGACTGGGAGGCATGAGTGATTGTGAAGTATGCTCGAGTGGCAAGAGTGATTGTGAGGTATGCCCGAGTGGCAAAGTGATTGTGAGGTATGCGCGAGTGGCACGAGTGACTGTGAGGTTTGCCCGAGGGGATGTATATGAGTGATGTTTTTCCCGAGGGGATATTTATGATTTTATCACTGAGTTGCATCGTATTGGCATGCACACATGACATACAGGCATAGAGTTGTATATTTCCTCATGTTGTACAACATCACATCATTCATGATTTCTCGACAGATGGGCATAGTGATGCATTTGTTTTACACGGGTCATCCGGAAGGAGAATGAAACATATTATTTATTATTGAAAAGCTTTTTTGGAGAAATTTATTGTATTCAAACTATTCATATTATTGGCAACTTCGGCAAACGATTTGGGTTTTCACTGATGTATTTGAAAGAAAGAACTACTATTTTCGAAATCATTATTTGGATGAGTATTTTATCCCTTAGTTACTTCTGGTATTATTTTCTTTATGTTGATATGGATTGTTGTGGACTATTGGATTTGGACCCAACCTTGGTAGAAGCTCGTCACTACTTTCAACCTACGGCTAGGTTTGTTACTTACTCAGTACATATGGTCGGTTGTACTGATACTATACTTCTGCACATTATGTGCAGATGCGATGGTTGCGGGACTTGAAGATGTACCTGCGTTCCTGTTGTAGCTGCCTCTTGTTCAGGGTAGCCTTTGATTTTAAAAAAGCTCTGTTTATGTACTATTCAAATAGAGTATGTATTTATTTTATTTCCGCTTTGTATACTCTATTCTTAGAAGCTCATGATTTGTACTACTAGTTCTTGAAGAATGTATAAGGTTAAGATACTTATTTACTTAAATTGCTTTAATAATTGTTATTGGAATTGGATAATTGAAAGTTGGCTTACCTAGCAGGTTGGGTTAGGTGCCATCATGACTAGTTGGATTTTGGGTCGTGACAAGGTGGTATCAGAGCTCTAGGTTCATAGGTTCTACAAGTCATGAGCAAGTGTCTAGTAGAGTCTTGCGGATCGGTATGATGACGTCCATACTTATCTTCGAGAGGCTACATGGCATTTAGGATATATATTTCCCATCTTTCTTTCCTTATCGTGCGAGATTGATTCAGCTTAAAATATAACTCTTTGAATTCCTTCCACGTATTCGTATGCGCACATGAGTGCTCGGTATCAGCTGTGTATCGTCAGCTTGTGATTTCAGGATGATGTGCGAGATGTGTATTCTATGTTTTGGTGATGGGCCAGTTTGGAGGACTTGAGGCCAGGCTTAGACCGCAGCTTAGGCTCGGTAACTTCAGTTGTAACCTGTACATTTAGACTCATATGTCCGATAATATGCCTATGAGTGGAAGTTGTGGCTCGATGAGCGGCGGAATGGCTTTGTGATGAGTATGATGTAAATGTGGGATGTGTTAAGATGATTTGAATATGACGAGAAGTAGTTCCTTGAAATGTAAAGGAAAGGTCATTGGGTGCTTGATTTTTGAATTGATGTGGCGTACAGTCTCCAATATGAATGTTTTGAAGGATCTTTCACATTGTTAACTTTTGGGGTAAAACTAAATTCTCACGTCTGGTTAATGAGTTTGGACTCAGATAGGCTAAGTAATTGTATAGTAATTGTGACTGCGAAAATGTATAACAAGATACCAGATTGAGGCTAAGCAGGTGGATTATCCCTTGCGGAGTAATTTACATAGGAGTATTCCTTATGATATGAGCAGAGAGTTGCTTTCTGCCGACGGGGTGTATGGGTGGAGATTTGAATCTGAATCTAGTGGAGAAAGTTAACTTGTGTGTTAAGAGATGAATACGAGCTTAGAGGATGATTGAGGTATATTTATGATTGGCGTTGTATGAACTTGGGAAGAAGTTTCGTTGGACTGACTGTGGCATTATGGCAGTAAGAGAGTATTGGTATTGTGAATTATGGAGTGTTTTAATCTATGGCTTTGATCCAAGTGGGGGAGCCTGCTATAGACAAATCAATTCATGGGTATGTGTCAAATTTGTTTGGTCTAAAGTATACTTGGGAATCAATGATGACTAGCAGAGATGGAGTTCGAAAATGACTCGAATAAGGAAAATTCCTGGTTACATGAGTATATGAAAAAAACAAATCATGGGTTGAGTGAGTTGTTATTGGTGAATGATGTAGTGTGCACGGAGTATGAATTTGATATATGGTGTTAAAGTAGAGTTACTTCTTTGAGTGTTGTTGTGCTAATGGGGCACGTGTCGTTTCGCCCATTTGGGCGGTGCAATTAAATTTGAGCAAAGTGGATGACTCCCGAGAAATATTCTAGCAGGTATGAGAATAATATATAACAATTGAGAAAGTTTCCGGACCTGCGTATGGCTAAAATCTGAGATTTTTGTCTGATGGTGCCTGGACTTGCAGGAATTCTGTATGACTATGGATTCTACACTTTTATATAAGGAAGGTAAGAAGAATAATTTCAAATTCACATAAGGTATTCTCAGAGTGAGTGT
The DNA here is from genome assembly GCA_000715115.1 of Nicotiana otophora. Classification (NCBI taxonomy): domain Eukaryota; kingdom Viridiplantae; phylum Streptophyta; class Magnoliopsida; order Solanales; family Solanaceae; genus Nicotiana; species Nicotiana otophora. Next base: position 11,238 of record AWOL01S0000256.1, on the reverse strand, counting down.
TATAATTGTGGTATTTTTGAAGGTGCTTAAGAAGAATACAGTTGCTTATGGGCCATAAGGCATTGTGGTTCTATGCTAAGGTTTGTAGGGTAAGTTGTGGTTAAAGATCGTGGTATTTTAGCAAGACGAAGTATCAATCTGAAGACAAATTCGGAAGGGACTCGGAGAAAATAGGACAACTGGGTAGTAGGTTGGATCAGTATGGTAATGGATATGATCGGTTTTTTGGGTGCTTATGATGTGGGGGGTTATCTACAGGTGCTTTGTGGCAATACACCTGGACTTGGCGACCTGCGTGGCTTGGTCGAGTTAGAGGAATTTAGTTTTAAAGGATTGATTATGTGAAAATAGATTCCAAAGTATCCTTGATGGTTTCTACCGGTGTGGAGAACGTGTTGTGTATTGTGATTTCCTCTTAGAAGGAAGCAAGATAAAGGTTTCTAACTAATTGGATATGTAATTTGCTGGTGACCATAGTTGATAATGAGATTCTTGTGCTTTTCACATGATGGCAAGATAGATGTTATGTGTTATGCGGAAGTTAGATTTACATGTACAAGGTGGCAGTTCAGTCTTGAAGGAAGGTAATGAAGTTTGGGCAGAATGGTCATGAATTCTTAGACAACATGGGCGGTTCCAAATGACTAGATGAATACGATTACTACGTGCTTTGAGAAAGGTGTGTATTTCAGAAGGCGCATTGTATTTTGACTTACGGATGTTTAATTAGTATTGCGGTACTCACATGGTTGATAGACTACTGATATTCAAATTTTGTCAAGTGGTACGGAAGAACTTTCATAGTATTTTTCATGGGATGATTGTGTATGAGAGAGGTGTTAGGCTTTCGGGCGGTGGAGATGAAATCAAATATGGTGCTTCGCGTGTTCAATGGATATGGAGATTGGGATCCCAGGAGCAGATTGTTTCATGGTTGTGGATTGTAAAGTTGTAGCCGGAGCTAGCCAGATGATGAAATGTGTTATGATTCAGTCATTATGGATTTTCGGACGGATTTGTATCTATTTATGGGTAACCCGGGTTGATCTGGGGATCCATAGGTAGGCCCGATTAAGATGTGTATTCTACACCGAGCCGGAATGGTTGGCTCCATACTTCTATTATTGAGGGATGTGTCATTCGGTTGATGTTGAACTTATTTGTGTTCTCAAATGATCTGTGAGTTACTCCTTTATGCTACGAGGAGCTGTGATTCATTGGTTATGTGTACAGATGGTGCGGTTCTATTTGAGCTTTATAGCGGAATTTGAGTGTGATGAGTATTTGGGTATTGCATGATCGATAGCATAATGGTTATGTCCTTTCAGGTTTTGTGTGGTATTTTTGTCATTTGCCTTTCCGTCATTGTTAATTCAGAGCAGGGTGGCTCGGAGTATATAACATGAACCTCATGTTAGAATCGGGTGATGGTTCTACAGTGTATGATGAATTTTTAGCGTTTCGTTGTGGAGGTACTTGTTAATCTAGTGGGGTAGTTCTCTCATTTGAGTCATTTTCCATGTTTGGGTACATTTGAATGTTGCGTATTGGTGCACGGATGGCACGGGTTGTGGCTCTGAGTTATATTGGTGTGATATGTCTGTGGAACAGTCATGTTTAGTAATATAAGGTCATTGGATCTGGAATAGGTACTATCAGGGTTGATTCGGTATATTTGGTAGTATAATATTGAAAGTCGGCTAAAAAAGCGATTATGATTCTGGTTAGGACAAGGGAGCTCTGTGACTTGTTGATCTGGTAAGTAGTCATGAAAATGTGCATGTTTTGTTTACTATCAATAGTGTTCGAAGGTTTTGGGATGAGGTTTGGTTCGATATGGGTTTAATACTAGTATTTGGTTGGTTTTGGAGTAGTCACTGTGGTCAGGAATGGTGCTATGAGCATGCGAGTTGTGTAATATGTTAGGTGATTGTGCCCGTGGTTATGGTTATGGTTATGGGTTGATACAGCTTGTTCAGACTCCTACAGGGTGTAAATGTAAGATTCATATCTTGAAAGAAATTCTAAAGGTTGGAAATTAAATTCCAAGGTTTATGGGCTAAAGTTAAATCAATGATTTCAGTTGTATTGTGTTGTCAAGCTCGTATGGAATAGGGTGACGTGGGTTCAACTTCGAGTACGTGTGTGGTAAGATGAAACAGTGATTTGATGGCTTGGAAACAACTCTTGGCACGTTCGAGGACGAACGTATGTTTAAGTGGGGGAGAATGTAACGACCCGACCGGTCGTTTTGAGTATTACAATCCCATTTCCCCATTTACTACTCAAAGTGGGCTTTACAGTTGTTGTGGGACTTGCCAGGGCAATTGGTTCGGGTCCGGTGAGGTTTTGAAATGAATTGGAACACTTAGTTCCAAGGTTTAAAGCTTAAGTTAAATTAGTGACCGGATGTCGACTTATATGTAAACGACCTCGAAATATAATTTGGATGATTCCAATAGCTCCGTATGGTGATTTTGGACTTAGGAGCATGTCCGGAACATTATATGGAGGTTCGTTTTGGAATTAGGCTTGAAATGCCGAAAGTTGAATTTTTGAAAAGTTTGACCGGGGGGTTGACTCTATGATATCGGGGTTGGAATCCGATTCTGGAAATTGGAATAGGTTTGTAATGTGAAATGTGATTTTTGCGCAAAATCTGAGGTCAATCGGACGTGAATTGATAGGTTCCGGAGTCGTTTGTGGAAATTAGAAATTTCAAAGTTCATTAGGCTTGAATTGGGGTGTAATTCATGGTTATTACATTGTTTGAGGTGATTTGAGGGTTCGACTAAGTCCGTATGCTGTTGTAGGACTTGTTGGTATATTTGGTTGAGGTCCCGAGGGGCTCGGGTAAGTTTAGGATGGTTAGCGGGTTGGATTTTGGACTTGGAACTCTACTGGAATTTTTCTGATGCACCATCTGGTTTCCTTCATCGCGTTCATGAGTGGAGTCTCGCGTTTGCGAAGAGGAACTAAGAGGCTGGCAATATTTACTCTTCGCGTTCACGAATAGAAGAACGCGTTCGCGAAGGTTGGACTGGGTGTGCATCGCGAACGCGAGAGGTGTTACGCATTCGCGAAGACGAGAGGAAGTAGCTGAGGACCCCAGGCAATTGGTATACGCATTCGCGTAGGGGTGTCGCGTTCGCGTAGTGAAGGGGAACGAAGCATCACGTTCGCGATTGGCTGAACGCGTTCGCGTAGAAGGCATTGAGGCAGAGGCACTTTGTGCTTCACGAACGCGAGGGTGATGTCGCGTTTGCGAAGGAAGAATTTGGACGGGAACTATTTTGTGCTTCGCAAACGCGAGGCACTGACCGCCTTCCCGAAGAAGAAAAGCCTGGGCAGTGAGTTTAAGTTCTGATAATGGGACTTCATACCATTTTCCATTTTTGATGGATTTGAGCTCGGGAAGAGGCGATTTGCGGGAGGTTTTCAAGTTCATTAGGCTTGATTTGGGGTGTAATTCATGGTTTTTGCATTGTTTGAGGTGATTTGAGGGTTCGACTAAGTCCGTATGATGTTTTAGGACTTGTTGGTATATTTGGTTGAGGTCCCGAGGGGCTCGGGTAAGTTTAGGATGGTTAGCGGGTTGGATTCTAAACTTGGAACTCTACTGGAATTCTTCTGATGCACCATCTGGTTTCCTTCATCGCGTTTGTGAGTGAAGCCTCGCGTTTGCGAAGAGGAACTAAGAGGCTGGCAATATTTACTCTTCGCGTTCGCGAATAGAAGAACGCGTTCACGAAGGGTGGACTGGGTGTGCATCGCGAATGCGAGAGGTGTTACGCATTCCCGAAGAAGAGAGGAAGTAGCTGAGGACCCCAGGCAATTGGTCTACGCGTTCGCGTAGGGGTGTCGCATTCGCGTAGTGAGGGGGAACGAAGCATCACGTTCGCGATTGGTTGAACGCGTTCGCGTAGAAGGCAATAACACATAGGCACTTTGTGCTTTGCGAACGCGAGGGTGATGTCGCATTTGCGAAGGAGGAATTTGGATGGGAACTATTTTGTGCTTCGCGAACGCGAGGCACTGACCGCGTTCACGAAGAAGAAAAGCCTGGGCAGTGAGTTTAAGTTTTGAAAATGGGACTTCATCCCATTTTCCCTTTTTGACGGATTTGAGCTTGGGAGGAGGCGATTTTCGGGAGGTTTTCATGGGAAACAATGGGGTAAGCGATTCTAACTCGCTTTTGGTTAAATTACACGAATCTATTATTGTTTTTATCAACAAATAAGTATTTTGGGTTGAAAATAGTAGAAACATTCATAGACTTTAATTGAGGACTTCAAGGCTGAGTTGTGGTCGAATTTGAGTAATTTTGGTATGGTTGGACTCGTGGTTGAATGAGAGTTTGGATTTTGTGAGTTTTATTGGATTCCGAGACGTGGGCCCCACGGGTAATTTTTGGGGCGAAATTTTGAATTTTTGGAAAATATTAATATTTTGATATGGAATTAATTCATATAATTTTTGTGAGCTGATTCAAATTAATTGTGACTAGATTCGAGCCCTTTGGAAGTTGATACGCGCAGAATGCAATTTCTGGAGCATTGCTTAGCTTGCTCGACATTGGATTTGGCTTGTTCGAGGTAAGTAACTCTTCTAATCTTGGAGTTGAGAGTATGAACCCTGAGTATATGTATTTTGTGAATTGTTGGGAGGTGAGGCACATGCTAGGTAACGGGCGTGTGGGCGTGCACTATAGAAATTGTGACATAATTATTTCTGTAAAATTTTGTAGTTAAATGATCTTGGCATTTTCCATGCGTTTTATGAGTTAGAGAAATTAAGCTGAAAAGCATATTAAAAGTCATGATTGAGACTATGTGCCAGTAATTATTGGGACCCACAGAGGTCATATTGTTGTGCATTATTTGTTTTAAATTAAAAATTCATACTCAGTTATATTCATTTCATTGCATATCATAACTCAATTTTATGACTCTATTTTGATGCTTATAAATATTTTGGGCCGAATGCCATGTTTTACTCAAATGCCCGAGTGGCTTGCGAGGTTTATGACTGAGTGAGGCCGAGGGCCTGATTTGTGAGGATATCTATGGGATCGGGCTGCACGCCGCAGCATGTTTGATATCGGCCGAGGGCCTGATTGTGAGGATGAGTGTGGATCGAGGTTGCCCGCCTGCAGCATACTTTATTATTATAGCACGTGAGTTATCCGTGCAGCACGTGAGTTGTCCGTGCAGATTATAACACTTGGGCTGAAGGAACCCCTCCGGAGTCTGTACACACCCCCAGTGAGCACAGGTACCTACTGAGTGCGAGTGCCGAGTGTCGAGCAACTGGGAGGCATGAGTGATTATGAGGTATGCTCGAGTGGCAAGAGTGATTGTGAGGTATGCCCAAGTAGCAAGAGTGATTGTGGGGTATGCCCGAGTGGCAGGAGTGACTGTGAGGTTTGCCCGAGGGGCTGTATATGAGTGATGTTCTGCCCGAGGGGCTATTTATGATTTTATCACTGAGTGTCATCGCATTGGCATGCACACATGACATATAGGCATAGAGTTGTATTTTTTCTCATGTTGTACAACATCACATCATTCATGATTTCTCGACAGATGGGCATAGTGATGCATTTGTTTTACACGGTTCATCCGGAAGGAGAATGAAACATATTATTTATTATTGAAAAGAGTTTTTGGAGAAATTTATTGTATTCAAACTATTCATATTATTGGTAACTTCGGCAAACGATTTGAGTTTTCACTGATGTATTTGAAAGAAAGAACTATTATTTTTGAAATCATTATTTGGATGAGTATTTTATCCCTGAGTTACTTCTGGTATTATTTGCTTTATGTTGTTATGGATTGTTGTGGACTATTGGTTTTGGACCCGACCTTGGTGGAAGCTCGAAACTACTTTTAACCTACGGCTAGATTTGTTACTTACTCAGTACATAGGGTCGGTTGTACTGATACTATACTTCTGCACATTGTGTGTATATGTTGGCTGTTGTTGTTGCTGTGCTCGATGGTTGCGTGACTTGAAGATGTTCCTGCGTTCCTGTTATAGCTGCCTCTTGTGCAAGGTAGCCTTTGATTTTATAAAAACTCTGTTTATGTACTATTCAGCAATTTATTTTATTTCCGCTTTGTATACTCTATTCTTAGAAGCTCATGATTTATACTACTAGTTCTTGGAGAATGTATAAGGTTAAGATAATTATTTACTTAAATTGCTTTAATAATTGTTATTGGAATTGGATAATTGAAAGTTGGCTTACCTAGCGGGTTGGGTTAGGTACCATCACGACTAGTTAGATTTTGGGTCGTGACACTAAATTAAATCTGCAATATACATATGTTTTTACTATCTCTTTTTTGCTCTATTGTTTTCTTTGAATTGATCCGCGCATCGCGCGGGTACGTATACTAGTACATCTTTATAGGAGATAAGATTAGGGGTGGGCATAGTTTCGGTAAACTCGATATCAAAACCAAAATCATAATTATTTTGGATTTTTGGTTTGAATTTTCGGATTACGGATTGAATTTTTAATTTAATTTTTAAAATTGTTGGATTCAAATTGGATATTGGATTTGGTACTTTGAATTTTTGAATATCCGAAAATATGAAATTCGTATATTTGATATTTAGTTCTTTATCGATATGTCAATAGTAATAAGTTTAACATCATACTCATTATCTATGTATTCAATATTAATTACTAAGAACCCATTTGAACATAAAAAAAATTACTTTTTTCCGAAATAATTTTATTTTTTTTGAAATCGGTGTTTGGCCATAAAAATTTTAATTTTCACGTGAAGATAATTTTGAATTTTTTGAAAATTGGAAAAACTCCAAAAAGTTATTTTTCAAAATGTTCACTCACAAAACTTCAAAAACAACCCAAGATTATATTCATGTCCAAACACAATTCTAATTTCTAATGCTATTTTTACTTTAAAAAACTTTTAATTTCTTTTTTGGAATTTTACATTTTCTATGTCCAAACGCCACTTAGTTACTGTGAGTATAATTTCTATTTGGATATGTTTTTAATATTTGTACTTCTTATCGTCTGTATTAATGTGTCTATTATATCTTTTTAGATAATAATTCCATTGCTTGAATATTTCATTTGATTGATATCGATAAGAATGAGAAACTATTGGGCAATTTAACATGAATACTTCATTTGGATATTCATTTTTGTAACGGCAAAGGGCCAAATATAACCCTGTACTTTCAAAAGTGGTCTAAGAATACCCCTCGTTATAATATTGGGTTATCTATACCCCTCCCATTATACTTTGGAATAATATACTCTTATTTTGGATGGAGTGTCACGTGGCAGCACCAGATGAAAATGACCCATTTCATTTTTTTACCCGATCCGTAGTAAAAAACCTACCACCCGACTCAATTTTCACCCAAGGCTAAACTTAGCATCTTTTGTTCTAAAGCAATTTTTTTGTAAAAATTGAAAACAAAAGGATTTTGCAAAATATTTGCGTTTTTTTAAAACTAATGCACCTGTAGTCCATTGCTTTAAGAAAGTTTTTTTTTCAGTTTTTACAAATAACAAAAAACTAAATCAGTTTTTTTAAAGTATATATTTTGTAAAAACTAAAAAACAAAATTGTAAAATATATTTTTTTCAGTTTTTTAAAGTATTGTTTTTGTAAAAACTAAAAACAATTGTAAAAACTGGAAAACCAAAAGACTTTCCTAAAGCAGTGGACTATAGGTGCATTAGTGTAAAAAACGAACATATTTTGTTGAATCTTTTTTTTTTTTAGTTTTTACAAAATAATTGCTTTAGAAAATTACTTTTCGTGTATGGGTAATGGGTATGGTTATGGATATGTGTGATGACCCAAAAGATCATCTTATATTTTAGAACTCGAATCTATACTCTTAAGTCTTAAAAATCTCATTTTACCCTGCTCGATTTACGTGCGTCGTCCGGGCAGGTTTCCGGAAAGATTTTATGTTGAAAACTAATGAAAATAAGAATTTTTACCTTAAAAGTTGATTTTATTTGACTTCGGTCAATATTTTTGGTAAACGGGCACGGATCCATACTTTGACGATCCCGGAAGGTCCGTATCGAATTATGGGACCTGGGCGTATGCGCAGAATCGAATTCGGAGGTCCCTAGCTTGAGTTATGAATTTTTGATGAAAAGTAAAAGTTTGAAAATTATTTGTTTTTAAGAATTGATCGATATTTGGCATTGTTAGTATCGGATCCGTATTTTGGTTTCGGCGCCCGGTACATGTTCATTATGATATTTAAGACCTGTCTGTGAAATTTGGTGAGAAACGGAGTTGATTTGACGTGATTCGGACATCCAGTTGAGAAAATAAAAATTGTAAAGTTTTCTTGAGAATTTCATTTGATTTGATACTAAATTCGTAGCTCTAGGTGTTATTTTGGCGATATGATCGCGCGAGCAAGTTCGTATGATATTTTTAGACTTGTGTGCATGTTTGGTTTTGGAGCGCCGAGGGCTCGGGTGAGTTGCGGATAGACTACGGGGTGAGATTTGTCTTGGAAAACACTGCTGGGAATCTGATATTATTGCAGGCCTCTGATCTCGCATTTGCGAGATCAGGCATCGCAATTGCGACCTCTGAGAGGTTCGCATTTGCGAGCTTCTCATCGCAAATGCGAAGAGAAGCTGGGCCAATAGTTTTCGCATTTGCGAGTTATCTTTCGCATTTGCGAGTTGTCTTTCGCATTTGCGAAGGGAGTCGGGGAAGGGCAGTGATCACAAATGCGATCATTTAGTCGCATTTGCAAACTTATCTTAGCAGTTGCGAAGGCAGTAGAAGTGTGAAGGGCTTCGCATTTGCGATGACTCCTTCGCATTTGCGAAGCTCAGGTCGCAAATGCGACATCTGCAGCTGATCAAAATGACTTTTGGACGGGAATTTTCATTCACTTCCCAAATTTTCAAGGCCTAAAACACAAGAGGTGATTTTTCAAAGACCATTACTTCCCCAAATCATAGGTAAGTGATTCTAAACTGGTTTCTTTCAATATTTCACTACATTTTACAAGATTGCAACCTAAAGTCTAAGGTTTTCATGGTAGAATTAGGGGTTTTGGGTAGAACTAGGGATTTCGAAAATTTGGGGATTTAGACCTCAATTTGAGGTCGAATTCCAAAATCAATTATATATTCGAGCTCGGGGGTGAATGGGTGAATGAATTTTGGTCTGAACCTTGGGCTTTGACCAATCGGGCCCGGGGTCTATTTTTGACTTTTTGGAGGAAAATTTGGGAAATCTAAATTTATGCAATGTAATTGATTCCTTTAGCAATATTTGATATTATTGAGTCATTTTTGAATAGATACGAGTGGTTTGGAGGTGAATTCTAGAGGAAAAGCTGTGATTGAGAATTAAGTGGCCTTCGGAGCGAGATAAGTGTTATGTCTAACCCTGACTTGAGGGAATTAGGAACCTTAGATTACTTGTTAAGTGAAATTCATGTGAGCGGCGTATATGTGAGGTGACGAGTACTTATGCGCAGCCAATTTTCCTATTTTCCATGTTTCTCAGTTTTTCTTATATTTGTCTCATTCCTATGCCTAATTACTATGTGTTTTACTAGTGTTGTTCAATTTATCGTTCTTATCATGTTTACGGATTTTTTGGTGATAATTGAGTTTTTATTTCAACGTTGAGATTGATGTTATGGAACCAAATGTTGAAGTAAGGTTTGTAATTGTTATTCTATCTCCCTGTTGTTATTTATGCATTGCATTATGGTAAGGGAGAGTGTTAATACACGAAGGGTAATGTCGTGCCATATTGTGAGTGTTAATGCACGAAGGGTGATGCCGTGCCATATTGTGAGTGTTAATGCACGAAGGGTGATTTCATGCCATGATATGAGAGTTAATGCACGAAGGGTGATGCAATGCCGTTTCTATTAATTTTATGGCGAGATTGAGAGTAAAAGCACAAAGGGTGATGCCTTGCATTTTTCCTTTACTGTTTTCATGATTTGTGTTAATTCATGGTATATTGACTGCTCCGGTTATCATTCTGTTGTAGGTCTTTATCTCGTATTCCCCTCAGTATGTTCCCCTCCCGACATTTCCTGTTTAGTTCTTTATTTATGTTATTTGTATATACACTACTAAATTGTATAGGTTGATTTGTAGGTGCCTTGCCTTAGCCTCGTCACTACTTCGTCGAGGTTAGGCTCGACACTTACCA
>AWOL01S0000255.1:455-15540 GCA_000715115.1 Nicotiana otophora | reverse complement strand
AGACAGACGGACAGTCAGAGCGCACTATTCAGATATTGGAAGATATGCTCTGTGCTTGTGTTATAGACTTTAGAGGTTCTTGGGATCATTTCTTGCCACTTGCGGAGTTTGCTTATAATAATAGCTACCGGTCAAGCATTCATATGGCTCCATATGAGGCATTATATGGAAGGCGATGACGATCGCCAGTTGGTTGGTTTGAACCGGGAGAGGCTCGGTTGTTGGGTACCGATTTGGTACAGGATGCCTTGGATAAGGTCAAGATTATTCAGGATCGACTTCGCACAGCTCAGTCTAGGCAAAAGAGTTATGCCGACCAAAAAGTTCGTGATATTGCATTCATGTTTGGAGAAAGAATATTGCTCCGGGTTTCACCTATGAAAGGTGTAATGAGGTTCGGAAAGAAGGGCAAGTTGAGCCCTAGGTATATCGGACCCTTTGAAATTCTTGAAAAGGTGGGTGAAGTAGCCACCAAGCTTGCATTACCACCTAGTTTATCAGCGGTTCATCCGATGTTCCATGTGTCTATGCTCCGGAAATATCATGGTGATCCGTCTCATGTGTTAGATTTCAGCTCAGTCCAATTGGACAAAGATTAGGCTTACGATGAGGAGCCGGTGGCTATTATAGCCCGGCAGGTCCGACAGTTGAGGTCTAAGAGTTATCCTTCAGTTTCGGGTGCAATGGAGAGATCAGCCGGTAGAGGCATCTACCTGGGAGTCCGAGTCGGACATGCAGAGTAAATATCCACACTTATTCACCAGCTCAGGTACTTTATTTCTAACTCCGTTCGAGGACGAACGTTTATTTTAGAGGTGGAGAATGTGATGACCCAAAATGTCATCTTTAAATTTAATAAGTAATTCTGTGTTCTAAGACCTCGAAAAGCACCATTTATCATTCCTCGACTTGCGTACGCAGTCCGTAAAATTTTCCGGAAAGTTTCCATGTGAAAATGGATTAAAATGTGAAATAGAGCTTTAAAACTCAATTGAGTTGACTTTGGTCAACATTTTTAGCAAACGGACCCGGATCGGTATTTTGATAGTTTCGGTAGCTCCGTATCGTGATTTGGGACTTGGGCGTATGCCCGGAATTAAATTTGGAGGTCCCTAACTCAAGTTATGATCATTTAACAGAAACTAGTAATTTAAAGGCTAAAGATTTTCAACTTTGACCACGGGGTTGACTTTTTGATATCGAAGCCGGAATTCGATTCTGGAAATTAGAATAGCTCCGTTTTGTCATTTAGGACTTGTGTACCAAATTTGAAGTCATTCCGGATATACTTAATATGTTTTGGCATGAGATTTACAAATAGAAAAGTTTAAAACTCAAAGGTCGAATCGAGGTGTGAATTATAATTTGGATGTTGTTTGACGTGAATTGAAATCTTGAGTAAGTCCGTATTATGTTTCTGGACTTGTTGGAATATTTGGACGAGATCCCGAGTGGTTCGGATGAGTTTCGGACGAGCCACAGAGCAATTGGAACCTGCTGCCCAGTTCTGGTGTGTCGCACCTGCGACATTTTGTGTGCAGGTGCGTGGCCGCTCCTGCGGAATACCAGTTGCTTTTGCGACATTGGACAGCCTTGCCGAGCTCCGCTTCTGTGGAGAAATGAGCGCAGGTGCGAAACCGCATCCGCGATGGGCAAGCCGCTTCTGGGAGGACGACCGCTTCTACGATCACTTGTGCGCTTCTGCGATGTAGCAGGTACGACATTTTTGGGCGCAGATGCGACCACTGGTCAAGATGCCCTATTCCGCAAATGCGAGCTTTGTCTCGCAAATGCGAGACCGCAGGTGCGAAAATATAGGCCGCAGATGCGAAAATACTGGGCATAATACATAAAATCGGGTCTTAGCCATTTTACTCATTTTTTATTTTAAGTCTCGGATTTTGGAGATTTCAAATGGGTTTTTCAATCGGGTTTTAAATTTTTTTTTTATGTGAAATGCATGTGAACGACGTATAGGTGAGGTGACGAGTGTCTATACGTCGTGAAATTAATTGTTTGCCTGCTTACTTGAAAAATCACAAATTATTTTAAATCATAAATTAATTTTTTTAATAATTGTTTCTCTCATATTCTTTGTCAAATATTAATTCTTGACTTCTTGCATTTATTGTTACATGCTATTTGAATTATGTGCCTTAATTGTTATTTGATATTTAGCCTATTAAATATTAAACTGCCTATTTTCTCCTTGATTTCCATAATAATTTGCTATTTGTCATTGTTTGTTTCATAATTAAATCATAATTATTGTATGCTTGTTGTCTTATAATTTTATATTAATTGTTGCATTTATTGGGAAAATTTCTTCTATAAGAATTGGTAAATGGATATATTGGAGGATCGGGTTGCACGCCGCAACAAATTTGATTGAAATGGATATATTGGAGCATCGGGTTGCACGCCGCAACAGACTTATTAAAAAGTCTATATTGGAGGATCGGGTTGCACGCCACAACAGACTTATTAAAAAATCCATATTGGAGGATCGGGTTGCACGCCGCAACAGATTTATTAAAAGTCAATATTGGGGAATCGGATTGCACTCCACAATAGACTTATTAAAAAGTCTATATATATACTTGATTGAAATAAATATATGACAGACTTGATTAAAATGAATATATTGGAGGAGCGGGTTGCACGCCGCAACAGATTTATTAAAAGTCAATATTGGGGAATCGGATTGCACTCCACAATAGACTTATTAAAAAGTCTATATATATACTTGATTGAAATAAATATATGACAGACTTGATTAAAATGAATATATTGGAGGAGCGGGTTGCACGCCGCAACAGAACTGAATGTGAATATATTGTGAGGGTTGGTTGCACGCTGCAACAGAATTGAATGTATTGTGAGAGCGGGTTGCACGCTGCAACATAATTGGTTGAAATAATAATGGATTATGACTGCTGAGTTGGCTTCAGTTATTATAAATGAGTTACCTGATTTATATTTTATTATTTGTTGTTGTTATTAATATTGCGTATAGGTTAATGTAAGTGAACTGCCTTAGCCTCGTCACTACTTTGTCGAGGTTAGGCTCAGCACTTACCAGTACGTGGGGTCGGTTGTACTGATACTACACTCTGCACTTCTCGTGCAGATTTCGGAGTTGGTCCCAGCGGCGTGCCATAGACTTGCGCGGATTTCAGCTACTCGGAGGAGACTTCAGGTATAACTGCATGGCGTCCGCAGTTCTGAAGTCCCCGTCTATTTTACTTTCGTTGTGTGTTTATTTTCAGATAGCTTTATTTTATTTAGACCTTTATTTGTATTTATTCTAGAAACTTGTGCACTTGTGATACCAAATTTTGGGATGGTATTTAGACACCGTTATTTTTATGGATTATTTCACTATATTTCAAACTTTGCTTCCGATTTTGTTTCCTTGATTATTAATAATTTAAAAATTATTTAAAAATTAGTTAATATTATTCTAACATTGGCTTGCCTAACAAGTGAAATATTAGGCACCATCACGGTCCGAAGGAGGGAATTTCGGGTCGTGACATCCCTACCCTTAAATCCTTTTTAGCTCTTATAGAAAGACAGTTTTCAGCCAATGTTAAGATCATAAGATCAGATAATGCATATGAGTTAGGGACATGAATAACTCCTTCAGATTTCTTTACTTCCAAAGGGATAGTTCATCACACATCATGCATTGGAACCCCACAACAAAATGGGGTAGTTGAAAGAAAACACAAACACTTATTAGAGACATGTAGAGCTTTATTATTCCAGTCTCATTTACCAAAGAAATATTGGGGTGATTGTTTGCTAACAACAACTTACTTAATTAATAGAGTCCCTTCAAGAGTTCTAAATAATAGATCACCCTATCAAGTTTTGCTTGGCAAATTGCTAGATTACTCTCATTTGAAGCCTTTTGATTGTTTATGCTTTGTCTCTACTCTTTCTAGAAATAGAGATAAACTACAACCTAGAGCAATCCACAGAGTCTTCTTAGGTTACCCTTTTGGAAAGAAAGGATATAGAATTTTGAACATTCAATCGAATCACGTATTTGTTTCTAGGGATATCAAATTCTTTGAGTCTATATTCCCTTTTTCTTATTCCGCTCCTATGTCAAAATTGTTTCTGGCCAGTTTTCCTATCTCTGATAAGGGAATGCATATTTTTTCTTCACAACAGGAATCTAATTCACCTAATGTAACTACACCAGGAATTATTTCTTTATCATTTGTCCAGTCCTAAAGGCAAAGATTGCCCCATTATTACTCTGTCTACATCTAGAGTTGAATCAGCTCCGGCAGATGGGCTACACAGATCTTCTAGAGAGCATAATGCACATAAATATTTATCACACTACATATGCGATGCTTCTTATTCAGTAATTTCACCAAATCTACCTTTTACCCCGTTTCACTCTTACTCTTTTTATGCACTTTCTCAACCAAATCAACAGTTTGTTAACTCTATATGGCAAATTTTTGAGCCAAATTCTTACCAAGAAGCAGCCATTCATCCCGGTTAGCAAGCAGCTATGGCAAAAGAACTTGAGGCATTAGAATCCAATTGCACTTGGGAAGTAGTTCAAATCCCTTTTTGAAGGAAAGCATTGCCCTGCAAATGGGTGTACAAAGTTAAAGTCAAATCTGATGGAAGTTTGGAAAGACTCAAAGCAAGGCTAGTGGTACGAGGAGATACACAACGAGAAGGAATAGACTACACAGAGACATTTTCACCAGTGGTAAAAATGACAACTATCAGATGTTTGTTAACTGTTGCAGTGAAGAAGGGATGGAATTTATACCAGTTAGATGTTAATAACGCCTTCTTACATGGAGACTTGGACGAGGAAGTGTTTATGAAGTTTCCACCAGGAATTGCACCTCCAAGCTCTTCCCATGTATGTCGTCTTCGCAAGTCCCTCTATGGTTTGAAACATGCATCGCGCCAATGGTATGATCGACTATCCTCTGCTTTAGGATCCAGAGGTTTCACCTCCTCGGTCAACGACTAATCTTTGTTCTTCAAAACATCCGGGACTCTAACGACTATATTAGCCATATATGTTAATGATATTCTCCTAACAAGAAATAATCAAGAAGAAATCAGTGAGATAAAATCATTCCTTGAATCTGAATTTCGAATTAAGGACCTAGGAGAAGCAAGTTATTTTCTAGGTATGGAACTTTTATACGAGCCTGGAGGTATCATTTTGACTCAGAGAAAATTTGCAATTGACCTCATTTCTGAGTTTGATTCTCTACAATCGAGAAATATTTGCACTCCGCTTGATTCACACATTAAGCTTACTGCTGATTTTGGTGAGCTTTTGCCTGATCCTACCATTTATCGGAGGCTCTTGGGGAAGCTAAATTTCCTCACAGATATCCGACCAGATCTATCCTTTACTATACAAACCTTGAGTCAAGACATGCAATCTCCAAGATCTGGACACTATCAGGCAGCTTTACATACTCTTCGATATGTTCGAAATGATCCAAGTTTGGAACTTTTCTTCTCATCCG
Organism: Nicotiana otophora; assembly: GCA_000715115.1. Taxonomy (NCBI): domain Eukaryota; kingdom Viridiplantae; phylum Streptophyta; class Magnoliopsida; order Solanales; family Solanaceae; genus Nicotiana; species Nicotiana otophora. Next base: position 10,015 of record AWOL01S0000255.1, on the reverse strand, counting down.
AGCCTTCATTTCAGATTTTGGGTTATTGTGATGCAGATTGGGCATCTTGCTCGGATACTCAAAGATCAGTTAGTGGTTTCTTCTTAAGCATAGGTGGATGCCCCGTCTCCTGGAAATCGAAGAAACAACAAGTGATTTCTTTGTCTTCGGCAGAAGCTGAATATCGATCTATCCGACGTTTGGTAGCAGAACTTTCATGGATTGTTCATCTTCTTGCTGACATATCCATTTCCCCTTCGTTTCCGGTCTATGTCCATTGTGACAATCAAGCTGCGATTCACATAGCGAAAAACCTAGTTTTTTACGAACGAATAAAGCACATCGAAATTGATTGTCACTTAGTCCGCGAAAAACTGCTCGATGGTCTAATTTCTTTGTCTTTTGTTCTAACTATAGCCCAAATCGCCGATATCTTCACAAAAGTGTTGACAGGACCTCTTCATCGGAGTTTTTTGGGCAAGTTGGGAGTCCGATCTACGGGCTCCCACTTGAAGGGGGTGCTAACGGAGCTCTCACAAAAGGTGCCTCAAATATTAAGCAAGCAGAAGCAATATCAAGATATAGTGCATGTAGTTGTTTAGTTGTATAAAATATAGTTAGTTATGGGTCTTTGTCCTTCTTTTTTTTTGTACAGAATTGATTATGGCCTTATGGGTCTTTGTCTCTTTGTCTTTCCCCTTTTTTTTGCATAAGTAGAGGTACATATACAATGTACAAGGAGACGTTCAAGTGAAAAAGGGGAAAATATTCCTTTTGCTTTCAAAAATATAGAAAGGAATTTGAGAAATTGTTTGATATATAGAGAGATGAAAGGAAGATATGCCTTGCTGGGAAAGGTACATAGTATAGTTGAGTTGTGGAATTGCAACCAGACATATCTCATTTTGGCACAAAGACATATCTCACGTCAACTCCGTCAATATCTAAGTTTAGTCTTCTCATGCTAACTAAACTAGTAGTGTACGTATTCAGTTTTACTCATACATATCCAAGCCCTTACTTTCTAACGTGCTCATCTATTGCTCAAGCTTTGGGATGACACCCTCACTAGTTTCCTCAATCATTCTATCTCTCTATCTTCTATATTATATTAAAAGTACGAACACCCTTAACGAAATATTGTTCGCCTTTTTTATCCTTTAAAAATTTATTTGCACATTAGACAAAATAGTTATTTATGTTTTTTTTCTAATATTTAGGAGTTTTAAATCAGCTAAATTTTGTGTATCAAATTCTTCCTTTTTTTTAAATATTTATTTTTTCAAATATTAAGGTTCTAAATATTAGGACTTTGAAATCAATTGAAATTTTTGGTTATTAAATCTTTCCATTTTAAACTAGGTACTAGGCGAGAAGTCTTAATATTTAAGTCCTAATACATAAATCCATGAGACGTACTACCTTAACAAAATATGACGTAGTTATTTAGAGATCCTTAACGTGTAATTGAGTAACATAGAAACGACAACTAGTACTATCCTAATTTGTGCTAACACTAGTTTTAGGCTTTAAAGAGGAAAAAGTTCCAATCAAATATAATTACCTCAAGTAATATTCAATAGCCTTATAGATTTATACCATGTGAACCATCAGGGGCGGATTTATAGCCCATTTTATGGAGCACCTGAACATGTGATCTCTCCATCAAACTAAATATTTTATATACATATTTTTTAGAATTGATCTAACAATGTCTGCTGGCACCCTTATTCCAAAGAGGCTAAATGGTGTACTTGGTTAAGTGCTGAGTTATTTACTTAGAGAAATAAGGATCAATTCCCACAAAATACTTTCTTTTTTCTGCTTTCTTTAGTGGTGCACCCATATTATAAAATCCTAGATCCATGTAACGACCCAATCGGTCGTTTTGACTTTTAGAACCCTGTTTCCTAAAATAAAACTCCCCGAATGTGCTTTTATTGATTTATGACTTGCGGGGATGGTTGGTTCGAAATTTGGAAGTGTTCGGGTTGAAATCGGAACACTTGGTTCCTTAAGTCAGCCTTAAAAGGTCAAGTTTGACTTCGATCAATATTTTGAGAAAACGATCCTGGAACTGGGATTTGACGGTTCCAATAGCTCCGTATGGTAATTTTGGACTTAAGACGTGTTCAGAATTTTATTTGAAAGTTCGTAGTTAAATTATGCTTGAAATGGCTAAAATAAGAATTTAAGTTTAGAAGTTTGACCGAGGAGTTTACTTTTTGATATCGGAGTCGGAATCCAGTTCCGAAAATTTTTATAGCTCCGTTATGTCATTTATGACTTGTATGCAAAATTTGAGGTCAATCGAACTTGAATTGATAGGTTTCGGTACATAATGTAGAAGTTGGAAATCTTAAGTTTCATTAAGCTTGAATTGGGGGATGATTCGTGATTTTAGCATTGTTTGGTATGATTTGAGGGTTCGACTAAGTTCGTATGATATTTTGGGACTTGTTGGTATAATTGGTCGAGGTCCCAAGAGGCTCGGGTGAGTTTCGGACGACTAACAGATCACTTTTGTCCTTTGGAACACTGCTGATAACTGCTAGTATTTTCTTCTGATTTCCTTATACGCGATCGCGTAGAGTAATTTGGACTGAGGTAGATTTGTTTTACGCAATCGCGTGAATGGGGTTGCAATCGCGTAGGCTTATTTTGGGCAGCTGGAAATTCGTTTTATGCGATCGAGTGGGCACGTTTGCGATCGCATAGGTTAGGCCAGCTTGTGCATCGCGGTCGCGTGTAGTAGTTTGCGATCGCATAGGGGAGACTGGGGAGGAGCTGGGCCATGCGCTTAATTCTTCGCAATCGCGGGAGGAGGCTCGCGATCGCGTAGGCTTGCGGAGACTGTGCTTCACGATCGCATGGGATTTTTCGCAATCGCGTAGGGTTAATGTTTGGGCAGTAAAATTTGTGCTACGCGATCGCGTGAGGAAGTTCGCGATCGCGTAGAAGAAATCACTGGGCAGAGAGCTTAAGTTCTGAAAATGGGACTTCGTCCCATTTTTCATGTTTAACGATTTGGAGCTTGGATTTAGGCGATTTTTGTGAGATTTTCAGAGAAAACAACAGGGTAAGTATTCTTAACTCAATATTGGTTAAATTACCCGAATCCGTCACTATTTTTATCATTTAATTGGTGAATTAAGTTGGAAAAGTTTGAAAACCCTCTTGGATGGATTTGAGGATTTGAGGGCCGAATCCATCACTTTGGAATTTAATGAATTATTATTCTTGCTTGTTAAAGAATTAATTGTTATTCCTGTAAATAATATTTAATTGATAAATTGAAAATTATTTGAATTGAAGGAATTTAATTAATATATTGAGAATTGTTACATTTGAAGGAATTTGATTATTTCCGCTGATTAAATAAATTGTTTTAAATTCTGTAAATCATGCTGATTTAAATATCCTAGTTGTATTTCAATTATTATTATTATTGACCCATAGTGAGTGTCAAAGTCAGTCATCTCATCTCTACCACTTCGAGATTAGGCTTGATACTTACTGGGTACACGTTATTTTCGTACTCATACTGCACTTGCTGCACATTTTATTGTTCAGGTACATATATGTATAGCGTCCTTGTAGGCGCAGATGTGTGGTTAATAATTTTGGGGATATAGGTGAGCTGCATTCTATATTACAATCTGCAACTAACAGAGTCTCCTTCAGAGTTATTATATTTTCCTGTCTAAATTGTATTCTGGACAGATGCTGTATTTTATTTTACTTCCCTAGTAAATGCTCGTGCACTTGTGATACCTGGTTTTGGGAATGGTTGTGAATTGTTTAGAAATTTAGTTGCTTAGAATATTTATCATTTACTCTATGAGTTTTATCTTTACAATTTCATTGAAGAAATTTTTATTTCAAAATACTAAAATGGGTAATTAAGTTAATTGACTATGGTTGGCTTGCCTGACAGTGGTGTCCGGCGCCATCACGGCCTTTTTGAATCTTGGGTTGTGACAACATGGTATTAGAGCACTAGGTTCACTTAGGTCTCACGAGTCATGAGCAAGTCTAGTAGAGTCTTGCGGATCGGTACGGAGACATCTGTACTTATTTTCGAGAGGCTACAGGGCTGTTAGGAATACTTCCCTGTTTGATTCCTCATCGTACGATTCGATTCCTTTGAGGCTTATGCCTACATTTCCTTCCTATTCAATCTTATGCGATGTGAAGCGCTTGTTATAAATCGGGGATCGAGGAAATTTTTAATGGTACTACAGATATAGTGCAGGATACTTCTCCCTGCGCAATAAATTGGGCTATTGTTGTCACCTTGAGAAAGGTCGCTCTGTCGTTTCAAATTAAGTATCAGTATTACCTAAGGTTTTGAGATTTGGCATTGATTGTTATACTATTCGTGAGTTGTTATCGCACAGTGTTTATGAAATGGTAAAATGCCTGTCTATGTGTCAGGGCAGTAAACGACTTGAAAGAAGGTTTTCTCAGTACATGATTCAGAGGTTCCATGTTTTAATTCCAGCGGAGAAAAGGCAATCGGACTATGAATGTTCAGGTTTGGGGTTGATGGAGTAACGAAGCTTGATATTTTCGAGTGTGGTAGAATTCTCAATTTTGATGTGGTGTCATCGCCTTGTAAAATGCGTTAAGGTTTGCCAATGTTATGTTTTTCTTCAACTCGCCTTCACGATGGGGTGTTAGGAATTGGTATAGGGGAAGCAGTCGTTAGAGATCACGGTGTGCAGTGATTCAGGATTGAAGCAGCGTTTCTAGTATTGATGTCTCGAGAAGGATGATCGTCAGAAAGGTTTAAGGCTAGTAACGAGCTATTGGTTCAAGTGCTATAGAGATGGAATTTTAGTTAAGGCAACAACTGGGCAGCGAAGGATGAGGAAGGACATGTATAAGGTGCCTTGCGGTGGTTAGGTTCCGAAAAGGCCAAGTGTAAGAAAACAGAAGCAGAGTAGTTGCTTAAAGGAGATGGTTGACCAAAGTGAGAGAGTGGAAAGGTAGCACATGGGTTACGTGGTAGGATGATTACACGTCTTGAGGAACGTTTGGAGTGAATTAGGATGTAGAATGGACAATGACTAGGTCTACGGACTTAAGTTGTAATATTAGCTGCTATATTGAGGAAGATTGGATACAACAGGAGGGAGTCGCTTGATATGAAGAAGGATACAACATGACTTTGGATTGGAATGTATTGTCGCACCTTTAGCTGATGTCCACGAGGAGTGAACGGACTGATGCAGCTGGTGAATGAGCTTGACTCAGGATGATCAACTGATTTCGTAGTAATTGCACCTAGTGCAGCAACGTTGGAATATGTCAGCATGCAATTTCAACATGTGGGTTATCTCCTGTGAGCAGGTTAGTGGTTGCGTGGTATTGAAGAAGCTTCTGTGAAGAATTCTATTGGCTACCCGATAAGAGATTTAATATGTAAATGTGGCTAGTGGTTTGGAGTGTTTATTAAAGGTTAATAGAAGTATTTCGAGAAAATTTGACGAGTTGCGTGTGCAGGATCATGTCAACGATGAAGAAAGAATCTCGATGGATTCCAAAAATTTTGTAATTGTAGCTTCAAACTAAGTGGGAGAGCCCCACCGTCTATGATTGGATTGCGTAGTGTCAACTTGTGCGGTTTCTGGTTATCGGTGTATTAGTGGGTCATTGCAACTAAGGAAAGAAAACATCAGTGGTAATTTGAGTAAAGTATTTGGGGAATGTATGCCATATTTGGCCTTATCAATTCATATTCAGGTTTTTGGAAGACTTAGAGTTTATGCTTCGTGTAGATGTAATACACAGGAAAGTGAAACAGTTAGATGTTTCCTTGATAAAGTGTCCATGTGCTAGCAGGGCCTTGGAATTGATCATGTTTGGGAACAAGTCAAAGCAAGTGACTCTCAATAACGGTCCTAGTGGATTCGCAAATTTAAAGTATGGTGTCTAAGGATCTCGAGTCTATAGTATGGTTGAGTATCGAGCTTTTGCAGCGGATTATGAAACGGGGCTTGGAGTACTCTGCATTATCTTCAGATTGTGGTGTAGCATTAGAGAAACAGAAGAAAATAACTTCAGATTCATAAAAGAAGTATCAGAATGGGTATATCGGTTGAAGATGTGAAAGTGGGCACAAGAAGGGATATGAGATGATTAGTGGGTTTGAAACAGTGTGGTCTCGTGAAATAAGGTCACTCGGGATGAGTACGGATTTGAGTTCATGATGTAATGAATGGAGCTATTATTATTTCTAAAGCAAGTTGAGAATAAATTGAGAAAAGACGGGTCGGCTAATAATGGTTAAATCAGCATGATGGTGGAAATGATCAGTTCCTTCAGCGCATTGAATTATGCGCGTGATTTGTGGCGGTACGTGCGAGGCTTGACAACCATCGTAATTAATTTTATTTGGAGGAATTCAAGTATTATGACATGTTATGTGTAGAGGGATTCCAGAAGAGTTATGGTGGTTTAGACCACTACTTGAGGCCGGTATTTTCTACGGATATGGGAATTCAGTCAGGTGTTACAATGGTTCTCTTGAAATAAGTTAAGTAGAAGCTTTCTATATGATGAAGTGTTTACCCTATTAGTGGTTCGGGAGTTATGATGGAATTCTTATACTCTTGCGCATTGGCGTGGTTAAGTGCACTAAGTAGCATAGGATTCGAAAGTTGAGGATTTAAGATTTCGGTTCAGTGTTGACAAGGATGTCATGAGCTCGAATGAGCAGGAAAGGGATTTAGATATTTAAAGTAAGATGGTATTATTTTTGGCATCATCTAAGGTCGATGTCAGGTGTAAGAGACCTTGTGTATTGATTTGTGGATTCTTGATATGCTTTACATTATTAGAATAGCCGGTAGCATGGATGTGCAGACTTGTTAGCTGGTGCGGAAGGTCGTGGGAGCGTGTCTCACGGAAAGATTGTATAAGAGTGACATGCAGTCACTTGATTTAGTGAAGATTGAAACCAAGTATGAAGATTGTGGTAATATCACTGATTTGAGAATTTATGTCTGGAAGGCGCTCGGTTCATTTGGTTGTGGACTGTAGAAGTTTGTTCCGATTATGATGGCTATTCTTGTGTGTTATGGGAAAAGGGTTATTATGGATCCTTGAAAGGTTATTATCCTAGTACGGTGCGATCAGAATCGGCTTGAGGTCTGTAGATGGATTTAAATATGAATACAGGCTCTATATTAGGCCGTTGGAGGAGTATTCGGACGTTGGATATCATTTCGTTGTTGGTTATTTCATGTAATATTATATTGTGCCGTGTGAGTTATGAAACAGCTTGATAAATTTCTTATGTGTTGAGGTTCCGCGTAGCGATGGTGTTATGTGAGCAGGATGGCTCTCGAGATTCAGATCATATATCGCACCTTAGTTATGCTTGAGTTTTGTAGCATATGGCGTTGTCGGTCCTTCCACGAATGGTATTATGCACTTAGCGTGCTTGTGTCCGATGTTCGGATATTTTTTAAGTAATGAGCATTCTAGCTCGATAAGTATTTTCTTATAGATTCTTTTTGTGTGGATCGGGTTGCACGCCGCAACAATGTGATGTTGAGTACAGTTCCCTATGTTCTATTTTGTATGTTTAATGTCCCATTTTCTGAGGAAGGTTCATGACATCGTTTCAGTTGTTTAATTAGTCACGTGGGTTGAGTAATCCTTTCCATAGTCTGTTTTCCTTATGTATCGCAATCGAGTCTGTAGCTTATTAGATCATTGTGGCGTCATAAGAGACTTCTTATCATGTCTGAGGTGGCTTATTGCCTGAGCAGCTTATACTAAGTGAGACGAGGTTATTGGATCCGGGATCAGTACGATCGGATTATATGAAGTATAATAAAGAGAAAATACCATTATTTGGTCCATAATGAGGCAATGGTTCTTGTCAGAAGGAGAAACTAAATAATTTGTTGACTCAGTAGTTGGTTATGAATTTCTACACATTTCTTCCAGCGTGGAAGCAGTTCAAAAGTTAGAACAAGAATTATAGGCATCATGAGATGTGTTGTGAACATCAGATTCGTGGAATTTCGGCTATTGTTATCGGAGGATGATATTATGATCATGCGAAGGGTGCAGTGCATGGTATAAATTCAACCAAGGTATGCAACCCTGTATTGATGCATCGTGTAGTGATTAATATGGTGTTCGTAGGTTAGAAACATGCATGGTGGAGAATTCTGGATGTTAGAATTGGGCTCTAAGGCTTAATCGCCTAAATAAAGGGGAGAATCTTCAGATTGACTCGAGCTAATGTGCTCAATTGGGTGTGGTAGCACGGGTAGGTGCTCGAAGTGTTAAACTATGATTTTGGACAACTCCGGAACAGTACTTAGCACGTTGGAGGACGAACGTACATTTAAGTGGGAGAGAATGTAACGACCCAACAGGTCGTTTTGACTTTTAGAATCCCGTTCCCTAAAATAAAACTCCCCGAATGTGCTTTTATTGATTTAAGAATTGCGGGGATGGTTGGTTCGGAATTTGGAAGTGTTCGGGTTGAAATCGGAACACTTAGTTCCTTAAGTCAGTCTTAAAAGGCCAAGTTTGACTTCGGTCAATATTTTAAGAAAACGACCCCGGAACTGGGATTTAATGATTCCAATAGCTCCGTATGGTGATTTTGGAATTAGGAGCTTGTTCAGAATTTTATTTGGAAGTCCGTAGTTAAATTAGGCTTGAAATGGCTAAAACAAGAATTTAAGTTTGGAAGTTTGACCGAGGAGTTGACTTTTTGATATCGGAGTCGGAATCTAATTCCGAAAATTTTTATAGCTCTGTTATGTCATTTATGACTTGTGTGCAAAATTTGAGGTCAATCGGACTTGAATTGATAAGTTTCGGTACATAATGTAGAAGTTGGAAATCTTAAGTTTCATTAAGCTTGAATTGGGGGATGATTCGTGATTTTAGCATTGTTTGATTTGATTTGAGGGTTCGACTAAGTTCGTATGATGTTTTGGGACTTGTTGGTATAATTGGTCGAGGTCCCGAGGGGCTCGGGTGGGTTTCGGACGACTAACGGATCACTTTTGGCCTTTGGAACACTACTAATAACTGCTGGTATTTTCTTCTGATTTCCTTATACGTGATCGCGTAAGTTGGTCTGCGATCGCGTAGAGTAATTTGGACTGAGGTGGATTTGTTCTACACGATCGCATGAATGGGGTTGCGATCGCGTAGGCTTATTTTGGGCAGATGGAAATTCGTTCTATGCGATTGTGTGGGCATGTTTGCGATCACGTAGGTTAGGCCAGCTTGTTCATCGCGATCGCGTGTAGTTATTTGCGATCATGTAGGGGAAACTGGGGAGGAGCTGGGCCATGCGCTTAATTCTTCGCTATCGCGTAGGGTTAATGTTTGGGCAGTAAAATTTGTGCTACGCGATCGCGTGAGGAATGTTATGCGGCGCCTTCCTGAAGTTCCTTGGAAGGGCGACGTAAGGCTAGGCAATCGATGTCAGTACGGTTGTTGTCCGCCAACTGAGGTCCCCTCCGTACTCTAGACTAGATTGTCAGTGCCGTACGGGAAAACCAATGTCATGAGCAATTGAAAGAGAGCAGAAAAGAGAA
>AWOL01S0000254.1:6098-32291 GCA_000715115.1 Nicotiana otophora | reverse complement strand
AATTCGCCTGTGGGGCCCATGTCTCGGAACTCGACAAAAATTACAAAATCCGAAAGCCCATTCAACCACGAGTCTACCCATACCAATTTTACCAAAATCCGACCTCAACTCGACCCTCAATTCTACAAATCTTATTTCCAAATTTCTATGTTCCAATCTCCGATTTACACCTCAAAATCAAGTAATCTAGTCGGATTATTCGATGATAATTCAATATTATGGAGTAGAAATGATCACAAGGGACTTACCTCAAGTTTTCCTTGAAAATATATCAAAAATCGCCTCTCCTCAAGCTCCAATTTGCCAAAAATGGCGAATGGGACGAAGTCCCTGTTTTATAATGCTGCCTAGACTGCCTCGATCTTGGCCTTCGATCGAGGTCCTCGATCCTGGGTCTCGATCCTGGGCCTCGATTTTGACCCTCGATCCTGGCCCTCGATCATCGTCCAAATCCGAAAATATAAATTTCTAGGTTTTCTACCAAAATCCCAAATTTTCACTAATTTTCCATGAATTTCCATGTTAAAATCTATATATAATCCAAGTATTTAACTTGCAATAGGTGGGAATCACTTACCTTGACATAGTTGATTAAAATATCCTCTTCAAAAGCTCCAAATATTGCCCAACCAAGAGAGAAATGAGTGAAATGGGCTAAATCCTGCTTTTTACAACATTATGCCTGGCACAGTCGCCCCTTCTTCGCATTCGCGACCAAAGCCTCGCGTTCGCGATGCCTTCAGGCCCTACTGCTTCTCATTCGCGGTTGAAGCTTCGCGTTCGCGAAGGCTAAATGACTTCAGGCCCCCGCTCACTCTCTCTTCTTCGTGTTCGCGTATCCTTGGCCGCGTTCGCGAAGGCCTTCCCAGCTACTGCCTCACGTTCGCGTCCACTGCCTTGTGTTCGCGAAGGCCAAATCCCAACATCCTCAAAGTTCCTCTTCGCGAACGCATGACTCTCTTCGCGTTCGCAAAGAAGGAAACCAGATACCAGCAACAGCAGTTCCAAAATAACTCAAATTAATCCAAACCCAACCCGAAACACACCCGAGGTCCCCGAGACCCCGTCCAATCACACCAACCAGTCCCATAACATAACACGGACCTGCTTGAGGCCTCCAATCACATCAAACAACATCAAAATCATGAATCTCACCCCAATTCAAGCTTCATGAACTTTGGGACTTTTAACTTCTACATTCGATGCCGAAACCTATCAAATCACGTTCGATTGTCCTCAAATTTTGCACACCAGTCACATTCGACATTACGGACCTACTCCAACTTCCAGAATCGGAATCCGACCCCGATATCAAAAAGTCCGCTCCTGGTGAAACTTCTCAAAAACCTTCAAACATCTAACTTTTGCCAAATGACCCCGAAATGACCTACGGACCTCCAAATCCACTTTCGGATGCGCTCCCAATACCAAAATCACCATACGAAGTTTTTCCCAGACTCGGAATGTAAACGGACATTGATAACATTGAAATGCACATCAACGCAAATTTATGAAATTCTTCCAAAATGCCAACTTCCACAATAGGCGCCGAAATGCTTTCGGGTCATCCAAAACTCGATCCGGTCATACGCCCAAGTCCACAATCATCATACGAACCTGTTGAAACCTTCCAATCCCGATTCCGAGGTCGTTTACTCAAAAATCAAACCTTAGCCAACTCTTCCAACTTAAAGCTTCTTGAATTAGGATTTTCTCTCCAAATCAACCTCGAACTTTCCCGAAACTCAATTCCGACCACATGTACAAGTCATAATACCTTAAGTGAAGCAGCTCATGGCCTCAAACTGCCAAACGACGTGCTAGAGCGTAAAATGACCGGTCGGGTCGTTACATTCTCTCCCACTTAAACATACGTTCGTTCTCAAACGTGCTAAGAACTGCTCTGGAGTTGTCTAAAATCACTGTTTAACACCTCGTGCACCTACCCGTGCTACCACAACCCAGTTGAGCATATTGGCTCGAGCAAATCTGAAGATTCTCCCTTTTATTTAGTCAAGTTAGCCTTGGAGCCAAATTCTAACATCTGAAATTCTCTACCAGGTATGTTCCTAACATAAGAACACCGTATCAATCACTATAAACTGCACCCAACACGATTGTATGCCTTTACTGAATTCTTACCATGCACCGCGTAATTCATTTTCCCAGGGCAATCTTTCCAAAGAATTTCCACTTACCCAAAGCCCATAGTGTACCTCATGACCAATTAAGCCTTGCTTTAACTCTCACAATACTGCCATGACAGAGAATATGTGTAGAACTCATAACGACCTACCGAATCACAATATATGGAGTCTCTCCTTCCGACAAGAACCATTACCTCATTCTGGACTGAATAACAATATTTACTCTTTAATATGCTTCTTATAAATCCGTTCGCATTGATCCCAGATCCAATAATCTCGTCTCGCCCAGTACAAGCTGCTCAAGTAATAAGCCACCTCAGACACTGCCACAAGTCTCATACGATGCCACAATGTGCCAACAAGCTACCAACTCGAATGTGATACATAAGGAAACGAACTTTGGAAAGATCTACTCAGCCCACGCAACTAATTTAAACAACTGAAAAGATGTTATGAACCTTCCTCAGGAAACGAGAAGCAAAACACACAATAATAGATATAGGAAACTGTACTCAATATTACACTGTTGCGGCATGCAGCCCGATCCACACATGATACCGTTGTGTTGTACAACCTGATCCAACCATGATACATGTGGCGGCGTGCCACCCAATCCAAACAACATATCCATAGCGGCGTGCCACCCAATCCACACATAATAATCTAAAGAAAATACACATCGAGTCGTAACATTTATACTCATGAAATTCCCGAAGATCATCCATAAGCATGCCAAGTGCATAATACAAACCCTGGGGAGACGGGTAGCGTCACGCGCTATAAAACTCAAGCACAACTAAGGTGCAATAAATGACCCGTATCTCGAGAGCCATCCTGCTCTCACAACACTACAAATTACATGGGATCTCAACACGAGTGCGAATAATCAAACCGCCTCACAACCCACAGGGCACAATAGAGATTACACGGAATGACTAACGACAGAAATAACATCCAAGACCCGAAGATTCCTCCGTAAACAACGCTAAGCTAAAATGAACACATACGGCCTGATATAGAGCCCATATTTACCTTTAGATCCATCCACGAACCTCAAGCCGGTTCTGACCGTACTGCACTAGGCTAATAACCTCTCAAGGATCCACATTAACCCTTTTTCCCATGACACACAAGAACAGTTGTCAATCCGGAACAAACATCTACAGTTCACAACCAAATGAATAGAGTGCCTTCCGGGCCTAAACTCGCACATTAGCGATAGCACCGTAATCTCCAAACTTGATTTCAATCTTTAATCAATCAAGTGACTACATGTCACCCTTATATAATCTTCCCGTGGGATACGCTCCCATGACCTTCTGCACCAGGTAACAAAGTCTGTACATCCATACCGTCGGCCATATAATGTCGTAAAGCAAATCGGGAATCCACAAATCAGTACACAAAGCCCCTTACATAGGACCCCGATCTCAGGTGATGCTAAAGACAATACCAGCTTACTCTAAATATCTTAATTCTTTCCTGCTCATCCAAGCTCGTAAGTTTCTTGTCAACACCAAACTGCAACTTTGATCCTCAGCTTCCAATTTCCCATGCCGCTCTCTGTTCCTAACATGCCAATACGTGAGAGTACCAGAATTCCATAATAACCCTTGATCCACTAATAGAATAAACACTTCATCATATAGAAAACTTTTACTTAGCTCATTTCAGAAGAACCAATGCAACAAGCAACTAAATTCTCAAACCGCAAGAAATACAACCCCAAGTAGTGGTCTAAACCATCATGACCCTTCTAGGATCCATCTACATATATCAGGCCATAACAACTTGAATGCCTCCAGGTAAAATCAATTATGGTGGCCGTCAAGCCTCGCACGTGCCGCCACAACCACCAGTATAACTTAACACGTTGAAGGAACTGATCATTGCCACATCACGCTGATTCAACCATTGCTAACCGATCTAGCTTCTCCTAGTTTACTCGGACTTGCCTTAGGAATAATAATAGCTCTATTCAAAACATGACGAACCCAATTCACACTCATCCGGAAGGACCCTATTTCCCGACACCACGTTGTCTCAAAACCTACAAACCATCTCATACCCTCCTCGTGCGCACATTTACGTCTTCAACTGGTACACCCATTCTGATATTTCATTTATAAATCCGAAGTGATTTTCTTCCATTCCTCCAATGCTACACCGCAGGTCGAAGATAACATAGAACACTCCAAGCCTTTTTTTCTAATCCGCTGCAAAACCTTTGTACTTAACCATACTACGGACTCGAAATCCTTAGACACCGCACTTTAACATTTTGAATCCACTAGGACCGTTGCTGAGAGTCACCCACTCCGACTTGGTCCTGATTATAATCAACTCCAAGGCTCTGCTAGCACATGAATCACTCTCTCAAAGAAGCACCCGGTCGAATCACTTTCCTCGCACATCACATCTACACGAAGCATAAATTCTGAGTCTTCTCTAAGCCTGAACATGAATCGATAAGGATAATTGTAGCACACACATTCCTCAAATCCTTTGCTCAAATCACCACTGATGTTCTCTTTTCTTAGTCGTAATAACCCACCAATTTACCGATAACCAGTAACCTTACAAGTAGACAACCATGCAATCCAATCGTAGGCGGTGGGGCTCTCCCACTTAGCTTGAAGCTACCATTACATGACCCTTGAACCTACCAAGATTCCCTCTTCCTCACTGACATGACCTTGCGTAGTCGACCTGCCAAATTCCTCGAAATCTTCTTGTTAACCATTTCATGAACGCTCTGAATCCCTAGCCATATTCACATGTTCGACCTCTTACCAGGTAGTCAGTAGAATTTTTTGCAGAAGCTTCGTCAACACCACGCAACCGCTAACCTACTCACAGAAGATAACCCACCTGTGGAAATTTCTATGCCGACATCTTCTAACGACGCTTCTCTGGGTACAATTTCTATGAAATCAATAAACCATTCTGAGCCCGTGCTCCTCCACCAGCTGTGCAAGTCCGTTCACTCCCCATTGACATCAACTACAGGTGCGACAATACATTCCAATCCGAAGTCATGTTGCATCCCTCTTCATATCAAGCAACTCCTTCCTGTCGTATCCAATCTTCCTCAGTATAGCAGCCAATATTCCAAATTAGTCCGTAGACCTAGTCACAGTCCACCATAAATTCCAAATCTCTCTAAACTTTCCCAAAGGCGTGCAGCTATCCTACCACAGAACTCATATGATACTCTACCACTATCCCACGTTGGTCAACCCTCTCCTTTAAGCAACTATCCGACTCCTGTTTCTTACATCTGGCCTTCTAGAAATTTAACCACCGCAAGACGCCTCCCACATGTCCTTCCTCATCCTTTGCTGCCCATTTGTTGCCTTAAATCAAAAATCCATGTTCGTAGCACTAGATCAATAAATCGCTACCAACTTTAAACCTCCCCGAAGATCATCTTTCTCGAGCCATCAACACTAGGAACACCGATTCTATTCTGAACCACTGCACACCGTGATTTCTGACACCCGCTTCCCCAGCACCATTTCACAATACCCCGCCCCAAAAGTGAATTGAAGAAAACCATAATACCGACGAACTTAGCACATTCAACAAGGACAACGGCACCACATCACAAATGAAACTTCCACCACACTCGAAAATACCAAGTCTCGTTACTCCGTCAACCCAAATCTGAGCATTTTTAGTCTGATTGCCTTTCCTCCACCAAAAATAAAATACTAAATCTCTAAATCATGCACTGAGTAAAACCCCCTTTTAGGTCATTCATTGCCTCGACGCCTAGACAAGCATCCTGCCATTACATCATTACTGAGCAATAACAACTTACGAACATCATGGCAACCTGCGTATAGCCTCAAAATCATCAGAAATACAACTACTGAGTCGAAATGACAGAACACCCTTCCACGAGAAGACAATAATAACTTGCTCGAATGTGCAGGGAGACACATCCTATACCACCTCTGCAGTACCATTAAAATTCTTCGATTCCCAATTGATAACCACCGTTTCACATCGCATAAGATTGAATAGGAAAGAAATGAAGGCATAAGCCTCAAAGGAATCAAACCGCACGATGAAGAATCAAGAAGGGAAGTGCTCCTAACAGTCCTGTAGCCTCTCAAAGATAGGTACGGACGTCTCCATGCCGATCCGCAAGCCTCTACTAGACTTGCTCATGACTCGTGAAACCGAAGTGAACCTAGTGCTCTGATACCATGTTGTCATGGCCCAAAATCTATTAAAGGTCGTGATGGCGCCTAACACCACTGTCATGCAAGCCAACAATAAAAGTTTAACTTAATTATTCATTTTAGCATTTTTGATATCGCATTTTCCTTCAATTAAAGAGTAAAAGATGGAATTCACAGTGTAAATAATAATATTCTTAACAATTTTAATACAGAACAACCCATAATAACCCCAAAAACCCGGTGTCACAAGTGCATAAGCATTAACTAGGAATGTAAGATAAAATATAGCATCTGTCCGAAATACAAATTCGGACAGGAGAAATATAAATACTCTAAAGGAGACTCTGCCGGCTACAAGTCGTAATATGGAATGCAGCTCACGTAAGTCCCCACATGTATACACGCCTCTGCTCTCACAAGGCCACTAGTCATATATGTACCTGCACAAAATGTGCAGCAAGTATAGTATGCGTACGTAATCAATGTGTACCCAGTAAGTATCTAGTCTAATCCCGGAGGAGTAGTGAGGAGGGGTCTACATCGACACTCACTAGTGGTCCAATAACATCAGGTACAAAAAAGAGGTAAGTAAATATGAGGAAGAGTAAATAAATGAGATAAACAAGAATAAATCACGTGGTAAAAATCCCCCTCTTTAAGAGGAACTCAAGCTCCCCATTAGAAATTAACTCCTTAACCGGAGCATATATATAGATATAGTTGATCTCATCAGATAGATAGTCATAACTCAAATCGGGAAAACTCACAGATACACTGGCTTCTTAACAAATATTACGCATGATTCCATGAGGACATGATTTAGGAAATGCCAAGGCGTACAGCCCGATCCAACATAAATATTTAAACTGTGCACTGCCGAGGGTTGAACGGCACAAACCATAGATGCATCTATTAAATTGCCGAGGTGAAGGGCCCGCTCCCATGAGAGTGTGGTACATAAATCCTGCCGAGGCGATCGGCCCGATCCCATAAGAGTGAAATATATAATCCTGTCGAGGCGAACGGCCTGATCCCATTAGAATAAGAAGCTTTGACGGGTCCTTGACCCTATTCACGAATAAATGTGTGAGTTGTAATTTCTTTAACAAAAACCTTTCAATGAAGTATATATATCGCGGAAACATGCTGTAAGAGGAGTAAAGTTATTCGGTGACTAATCATGAACTCGTGAAGTCTCTACAATAGCAAGTATAGTCTCAAGTAGAAATGTAAAATAGAGGAATTTACTAGGCGAGAGAATGCTCAAATAGTGCAGCTACATCATGATATGAACCTAAGCCTACCCAGACAATAACATAAATGTAGCTACGTACGGGCTCTTGTCACCTCGCGTGTATGTAGCCCCCCACAACAAGTAGCACACATCAACATACAACACCTAGGGGTATTTTCCCCCTCACAGAGTTAGACAGGAGACTTAACTCGTCTCAAAGCTTACTCTTCGGTCCAAAATTGTGCTTTAAATCCTCAACTTTGTGCTAAACGATCGAAGCTATTCAATTGTTATATAAAATAGTCAATACATGCTTAAGAGTTCACATCTTAGCTAATTAAAGTGATTTTCCTACACAAATTGAGGAATTTCTAAAATGCACCCTCGGGGCCACGTGCCCGGATTTCGGAAATTTTCGGAAATAACCACTACCCATAACATCATGAACTTAAATATATGATTTGTTCTCAATTACATGTCCTAATTCGTGGTCCAAATCCGAAAATATAAATTTCTATGTTTTCTACAAAATTACAAATGTTCACTAATTGTTCATGAATTTCCAGGTTAAAATCTATATATAATCCAAGTATTTAACTTGAAATAGGTGGGAATCACTTACCTTGACATAGATGATGAAAATCTCCTCTTCAAAAGCTCCAAAAATCGCCCAACCAAGAGAGAAATGACTAAAATGGGCTAAATCCCGCTTTTTAAAATATTCTGCCCAGCACAGTCGCCCCTTCTTCGCGTTCGCGACCAAAGCTTCGCGTTCGCAATGCCTTCAGGCCCTACTGCTTCGCGTTTGCGAAGGCTAAATGATTCCAGGCCCCCGCTCCCTCTCTCTTCTTCGCGTTCGCGTAGCCTTGGCCGCGTTCGCAAAGGCCTTCCCAGCTACTGCCTCGCATTCGCGTCCACTGCCTTGCATTCGCGAAGGCCAAATCCCAGCAGCCTCAAAGTTCCTCTTCGCGAACGCTGACTCCCTTCGCGTTCGTGAAGAAGGAAACCAGATACCAGCAACAGCAGTTCCAAAACAGCTCAAATTGATCTGAAACCACCCTGAAACACACTTGAGGTCCCCGGGATCCCGTCTAATCAATAACCAGTTCCATAACATAACACAGACCTGCTCGAGGCCTCAAATCACATCAAGAAACATCAAAATCATGAATCAAACCCCAATTCAAGCTTTATGAACTTTGGTACTTCAAACGTCTACATTCGATGCTGAAACCTATCAAATCACGTCTGATTGACCTCAAATTTTGCACACCAGTCACATTCAATATTACGGACCTACTCCAACTTCCGAAATCGGAATCCAACCCCGATATCAAAAAGTCTGCTCCCGGTAAAATTTCTCAAAAATCTTCAAACGTCTAACTTTCGCCAAATGACCCCGAAATGACCTACGAACCTCCAAGTCCACTTACGGATGCGCTCCTAATACTAGAATCACCATACGGAGCTATTCCTAGACTCAGAATCCCAAACGGACATTGATAACATTGAAATGCACCTCAAGTCAAATTTATGAAATTCTTCCAAAATGCCAACTTCCACAATAGGCGCCGAAACGCTCTCGGGTCATCCAAAACCCGATCCGGACATACGCCTAAGTCCAAAATCATTATATGAACCTGTTGGAACCTTCCAATCCCGATTCCGATGTCGTTTACTCAAAAATAAAACCTTAGCCAACTCTTCCAACTTAAAGCTTCATGAATTAGGATTTTCTCTCCAAATCAACTCCGAACTTTCCCGAAACTAAATTCTGATCACACGTACAAGTCATAATACTTGAAGTGAAGCTGCTCATGGCCGCAAACCGCCGAATGACGTGCTAGAGCTCAAAAGAACCAGTCGGATCGTTACAGCCGTAAATCATATTGAGGCAAAGTGTTAAATTGTGAAATATTATTCTGTTGAGTTGTTCACTCCCGGATTTGTTTGTTAAGATTTTGTGCACATTATGGTCGAGTCATGGGCACCTTATTGTGAAAATTAATGCATTGTTAATTTGTTTGTGGCAAGTGGTATTATTTGAGCACTTGATGTGCAATATGTGATATGTTGTAATATTTGAGCACTTGAGGTGAAATTTATGAGATGTTGTGATATTGGCATGTGATATTGTTGGGAGGTTTGTTCGGGTGTTTGCACAAGGTTTCTGTTGTGCTATTGTTACTATTGATATATGCACATGCGGCGTGACAAGGCAGGCTATATATATATATATGGGAGGGGGGGGTTTGCGCATGTGGCAAGACAAGGCGGGCATTTATTTTATTATTGCGCACGTGGCGAGACAAGGTAGGCTATGTCGGGGATTGATTTGCGATTACTTGTGATGGCCTGGGGGCATTATTGTTGTTGATATTTATGATTTGGGACTACGAGGCGGTACCTCGGGAGTGCCCTTTTATTGATATTTCTTATGGCTGCACTTGCCTTTAGTTATTTTATTTTTCCGTGATATGTAAATTCTTATGCTCTTCCGTGATGTATTATTTGATTTTATTATGTTTTTGTATTCTTTGTTGTATTGTGTTGTCTTTGGATCTTCGTACGAGACTAGGAGGATTTGTGTTTCTAGTGTTTTTACTGGTTTTTGAGGTTTGAGTTATTTTGAATAAAAGAAATTGCTATTATATTTTAATTTAATAAATTTTTACATCCAAATCAGTAATTATAGGGTGCTTCATTTTAATTGAAATGTAATAATATTATTATGTCTTTTGCCTTGTGATCTGTCTGTGCATTGTGATATGAAACGTGGGCACGAGGTACTGCGAGTAAATGATGATAATATTGGCATGTGAGTTGTCCGTGCGGTTGTGATAGAGATATGGGCATGAGGTGCCGTGGAAATATGAAAGTGGGTTGAGACCCGTAATTTTTATGATTTTGAAATAAGGTGTCACATGGTGACTTTTACTTGAAAGGATTATATTCAAAAGAGTTTATTTGAAAAATTTATATTCGTAAGATGTTTATTTGAAAGGATTATATTCTAAAGATTTCTATTCGAAAAACTTGTAGATAAAAGGTGTATATTTTGAAGGACTTGATTAATTAGTTGTGCTTCTGTCCATTATTCGTTTGGGCAATATTTATGATGTTCTTGTTGCTTTGTTGTTTATATTACCAGTTGATTATTGTTGTTATCACTGCTATCGGTTTTCTATTATCTTTATATATCGTATTGCACGGGTTATTTGATTAGTGAGTGTCTTGACTATACCTCGTCACTACTCCATCGAGATTAGTCTTGATACTTACTGGGTACCGACTGTGGTGTACTCATACTACACTTCCGCACAGTTTTGTGCAGAGCCAGGTATTGGAGATATCGAACTCAGTAGAGTTAGTGTGTTCATCGCAAGGATTCCAGGTAGAGCTGCTCGGTCATCGCAGTCCCTTGGAGTATTTCTATTTTTATTGTATTGTCACTCTTATTAGAACAGTATTATGTACTCGATCTTTGAGATCATTTCATGTAATCAGTTAGAGTTCGTGATTCAGTACTACCAGTCTTGGGAGGGTTTTATAATCTTTTCCGTTGTTGGTTTTGACACTTGTATTGAATTCAAAAAACAAATTGACTTGAATTGTTATTAAAATCGGCTTACCTAGTCTTAGAGACTAAGTGCCATCACGACGCCTGTAGTGGGATTTTGGGTCGTGACAAGTTGGTATCAGAGCTCTAGATTCATAGGTTCTATGAGTCACAAACGAGTCTAGTAGAGTCTTGCGGATTGGTACGGAGACGCCTGTACTTATCTTCGATAGGCTACAGAACTGTTAGGAAATTTTCACTTCTTTCATTCCTGTCGTGCGGAATTTGTTAAATTTGGAATTTGAGAGTTTTTATCTCTATTCTCTCACAAATAGTGAGGACATGTGCTACCGGGTCAGCTGAGCAGGCACCCGCGCATTCTGCTAGGGGTGCAAGAGTCCGGGGCCAAGGTAGAGGCCGAGAAAGGGCACGTGCCACAACTAGAGCACCTATCAGAGCAGCAGTTGAGGAGCCGTTAGTAGCTCCAGTTGGGGGACAGGTACCAGAAGAACCTGTTGTTACCCTCGGACTTTAAGAGACTTTAGCACAGTTCTTGAATATGTTTCGTATGTTAACTCGGGCGGGATTGATCTTTGGTGCACCAAATATTTCACAGATTGGGGGAGTAACTCAGACTCCTACCGCCTGTATTCCATAGAAACGAGTTCGTATTAGTCAGGTTCTGGGTGTAGTACCGGTATAACCTGTTATTCCAGTTCAGCCTGAGGTCAGGCCAGAGGCATTAGAAGAAGAACAAAAGAGACTAGAGAGATTTAAGAGGTATAGTCGACCTACTTTTAGTGGAACATCTACTGAGGATGCTCAGGGATTTCTAGAAAAGTGTCACCGTATTCTCTGCACCACGGCTATTGTGGAAGTGAGCAGAGTTGCCTTTTCCACATTTCAGCTGTCAGGAGCAGCGTATCAGTGGTGGAAAGTCTATGAACAAGGTAGACCAGCCGATGCAATACCACCTACTTGGGCTCAGTTTTCAGATATGTTTTTGAAAGAATTTGTTCCCCAGACTCTTTGAGATGCGTGGCGCACAGAGTTTGAACGGTTGTGTCAGGGCACTATGACGGTGTCAAAATATGCTATCAGGTTCAGTGAGTTAGCCCGACATGCACCTATCTTGGTACCTACAGTCAAAGAGCGGGTTTGCAGATTCATTGAGGGCTCGATTATGATCTTAAAATATGCATGGCTCGAGAGTTGCAAACTGATACTCCATTTCAGCAAGTAGTGGAGATTGCGAGGAGGATTGAGTGTGTTCTAGGTGATGAAAGAGAGTCTAAGGAGGCCAAAAGTCTCAAAACTCTAGAGGGTTCAATGGATTTTACTCTTCAGCTATGACCCATTATGGCGGAGGCTCGAACAGTTAGCCAGCTCAGTCCGCACATCAGATTACTCGGGGTGCTCCAGTAAGTTCTTATAGTGCATCACCGACACAAAATTTTTACAATGGTTATTTCAGTTATCCAGCACAGACTCAGTACGAGCAGTCGCGACCTCAGGGGGGTTGTTATGAGTGTGGTGATACTAGGCACATTATGAGAGATTGTCTCGGACTTGGGAGGGGTGGATTCTATCAGAATACTCAGGCTACGGGCCCCATTGCAGTTACTACCCCACGTGCACAGTCAGTTAAGGGTGGAGGATAGGCGGGTAGAGGGTGCCCTAGAAGGGGAGGCCTAGCCCGTTGATATATTTTCTATGGTGTGGTTGAGGACACTACAGCAGATGGTGTCGTTATAGGTATGATCCCGATTTGTTATAAAATGATATATTTTCTTAATTTATTTGGTTCTGAATATTGAGGTGAGTCTTCCTATTATGCTCTGCTTATGGGTGAGCTTCGTAATTTTGTGACCCACTTATATGTTTATCCTTGTTGGGCGATTCGATGATGTTAGCCCGTGTCTATCAATTTTATTTTGTACACTATTGAGGACTATAAGTCCAAAAGTGACTTTCTATCACTCTCTATAGTGGGTTTCGAAGTGATTTCGGAATAATTGAATTCAATTTTATGAATTATATGCCCTACCGGTATGGGGGTTCATTATGTATTGTGAAAATTATTTACGGAATTTATTAAAAAGAAGAAAGAAAGGAAATGGAAAATTTCAATTGGCATAATGCGCAAAATACTTGTGATTCGGAGTTGAGGACGAGATCCTCGCATTTTTTTATATGACGTGAAATATCTTAACTGGGCTACAAGTCGTGATGGAAGTTATATAAGGACGAGGTCCTTGTGGTGAAAAACTTATGAGTTTAAATTCTCCCTTTGTGAAATTAAAATCGTATTATAGTATTTATAGGGAGTCATGCCTGCTAGGCTTATTTGATAATTCTTTTATATGTTTCTGTGCATATTTAGCCATATTCGTGTTGTTAACATTGAGTGTTAGCCTATAAGGCGAGTGTCCAGGTGGCGTTAAATGCGACTCGTTAATTCGGGTAAATAATTATGAGGTCTTCATGCCTCGCGTGTTGCTGTCAATGTTACGAAAAGTTGAAATGAGATTTTGGTTAATATGAGATTAATTGAAGATGCTGGAATTAAATTATGAACAACTATTATGATTAGAGATGTGGTTAT
Source organism: Nicotiana otophora (assembly GCA_000715115.1). Lineage (NCBI taxonomy): Eukaryota > Viridiplantae > Streptophyta > Magnoliopsida > Solanales > Solanaceae > Nicotiana > Nicotiana otophora. Next base: position 18,556 of record AWOL01S0000254.1, on the reverse strand, counting down.
GGACATATGTATAATGTGTGCGTAGGTACGAGTTTCTATAGCCTGGTGAAACCAATACCATGTGTTAATATAGAAAATAAGGCCTTTTGAAAATGTTTGGAGTGTAAAGAATTGGTTTTAAAGTGTATAAATGTGTATCAAAGAAGTAATCTCAACGGAGATGGTATTATCAAACCCCTGTTAAATTTATGGTGACGTAGAATCACCCGCGAGTATGTGTGCAGTAACTACATTCAGTAAATTAAGTTCTCAGAAAGATTCTTGGCACGTTCGAGGACGAACGTATGTTTAAGAACGGGAGAATGTAACGACCTGACTTGTTATTTTACAAATTAACGCCTCGTTCAGCGACTTAAGGTCCCGAGAAGCTTCGTAATATGTATTACGACCCGCGTGTGTGGTCGAGTTTGGTTTCTGGAAGATTCAGAATTTAATTTAAAGAACAATTCTCATTTTTTGAAGCTTAAATGGAAAAGGTTGACCAGAGAGTTGACTTTTGAGCAAACGACCCCAGAATGGAATTTTGATGATATCAATAGTTTCGTATGGTGATTTCGGACTTAGGCATGTGTCTGGATTTGGATTAGGAAGTTCGTAGGTCAATTCGACGCATTTCCGTGAAAGTTGGAAATATAAAATTTTTGGAAATTTCGACCGAAGGTCGAATTTTTGATAACGACGTTGGATTTTGATTCCGTAAATTGGAACAACTCCATTACATCATTTATGACTCGCGTGCAAAATTTAAAGTTATTCCTGGTTGATTTTAATACATTTCGGCGCAAATTATAGAATTTGAAAATTGCATAACTCATAATTCGATTTCAGGCGCGATTATTAGTTTTAGCATTGTTTGATGTGATTTGAGGCCTCGGCTAAGTTTGTAACATATTTTGGGACTTGTTGGTATGATTTGACGGGGTCCCGAGGGGCTTGGGTGTATTTTTGGATCATTGGTTGAGAGACTAGTAAAGTTAAGAAATTTGAGAGTTTGACCATGGTCAATATTGGGTCAAGACGACCTCTTTTCAGTGTATTTAGTGCGCGAGCAGGTCCGTAGCATGTTTTATGATTCAAATTCATATATGGTTTGTGTTCGGGAGGTTCCGGATGAGTTTCGGGGTGGTTTCGGATCATTTCGGAGAAGTTTGAGTTTGCTGCTTTCTAGTGAGGTATTGTTCATTCGCAATTGCGAACAATTTATTGCAATTGCGAACAATGTTCTTTGAAGGTTGGTGTGCATTCGCAATTGCGAACAATTTATCGCAATTGCAATGATTTTTGGATTTCAGTGCAGTTCGCAATTGCGAACAATGTATTGCAATTGCGAACACTGTTCATGGGAGGTTAGTGTTCATTCACAAATGCAAAGTTTTTATCCGCAAATGCAAACCTGGGCAGAAATTTAAGGATTGAAAATCTGTCATTTCTTCTTTTTCGATTGGGATTTTTGGAGCTCGATTTTTGGGCGAGTTTGAGGATTTCTTCACGACTTCGAATTGGGTAAGTTTTCTATATCCGAAAGTGATTATATTTCATGAATCTATGGTTATATTCATCGTTTAATTCGAGGTTTAATGGAGGAAATTGGAATTTTTGTAAAGCTTTTCAAAAACGAAAATTCAAGATTTGGAGGACGATTTGTTATTGGAATTCGACAAAATTAGTATGGTTGAACTCGTATCAGAATGGATGTTCGGATTTTGTGAAAATTCTATCAGGTTCCGAGAGGCGGGCCCCGCGTTGATGTCACGACCCGAAATTCCCACTTTCGGGACCGTGATGGCGCCTAACATTTCACTTGCTAGGCAAGCCAGTGTTAGAGGATTCTTTAAACCAATTTTAGTCAATTTCAATCACAGAATCAATTAAACTAAATAGAAGCTAAAACTGAAATGCGGAATAACATAAAGCCCAAAATATCTGATACAATTCGGATCTGGAGTCACAACTCACGAGCTTCTAAGATTTTCTACAAACATAGTCTGAAAGAAATACAACTGTTTAGAATGAAAAGAAACAGTAAAATAGGGGAGATAGAAGGGGACTCCAAGGTCTGCAGACGCCAGCAGATCTACCTTGAGTCTCCAATAAGCAAGTCCAAGCTGCTAAGCCTCACGATCAGCTAGGACCGGCACCAAAATCTGCACAAGAAGTGCANTGCAGAGTGTAGTATGAGTACAACCGATCCCATGTACTCGTAAGTGTCGAGCCTAACCTCGACGAAGTAATGACAAGTTATTTTCTTGTATATGTACAAGAAACCAACGATAACAGATAACATGTACTATTTGGAAGGGGACATACTAAAGGGGCACAAGACATAAGAGATACAGCGGAAATGATAACCAGAACAGTCAACATGCTTTTAACCAGTGAAAACAACTAAACACAATGAAGAAAATTGCACGACATCACCCTTCGTGCTTTTACTCTCAACCTCACAATGAAAATCAATAGATACGGCACGGCATCACCCTTCGTGTATTAACTCTCATAACATGGCACGGCATCACCCTTCGTGCATTAACACTCACAATATGGCACGGCATCACCCTTCGTGCATTAACACTCACGATATGGCATGGCATCACCCTTCGTGCATTAACACAAACAATATGGCACGGCATCACCCGTTGTGCATTAACACGCTCCCTTACCACATAACAATGAACAAGTAATAGCAGGGAGATAGAATCAACAAGAACAAGCCTTACTTCAACAATGGTTCCACAATACCAATCTCAACTTTGGAATCAATACTCAATTATCACAAAAGCTTATAAACACGATAAGGACGATCAATTTAGTAAGTAACTAGTCTAAGCATGGATAACAAGATCAAAGTAAGCAATAAACTACAAGGAACAAGCCCCCACCCGCATGCTTTAACCTGACAACAATGCATAAGTACTCGTCACCTCACATACATGTTGTACCCAACATCTAAACATGTAGCAAATAGACAAACAAGTCCTAATCCCTCAAGTCAAGGTTAACCACGACACTTACCTCGCTTCAAAGGTCCACTCAAAGCTCAATCACAGCTTTTCCTTTCAAAAAAGCCTCCAAACCAATAGAATCTAGCAAATTACCAACCAAATGATTCAAATTAAGTCTTAGGAACTACCCACGATTGCAAAGGATTCAATTTAGGTCATTATTGAAAAGGTCAACAAAAGTCAACTTTCGGGCCCGCTTGGTCCAAACTCAAAATTCGGACCAAAACTCGATTACCCATTCACCCCCGAGCCCGGTTATGTAATTTGTTTTGGAATCCGACCTCAACGTGAGGTCTAAATCCCTATTTTTCCAAAATCCCTAATTCTAGCCAAATCCCCAATTTCCACCATGAAAACACTAGATTTTAGGTTGAAATCTTAGGAAATGTAGTGAAAGATTGAAAGAAAATCGATTAGAATCATTTACCAATGATTTGGGGAAGAAGAGTTCTTTGAAAAATTGCCTCTAGGGTTTTCATGTTTTGAAAATTTGAAGAATGAACAAAAATCCCGTCTAAATCCCATTTTGATCAGTTGCAAATGTCAAATTTGCGACCTGGAGTTCGCAAATGCGAGCCCCGCAAATGCGAAGAAATAGTCGCAAAAGCAAAGTCCATCCCATCTCTGCTTTCATCGAATTTGCGATGAATGGTTCGCAAATGCGAACTATGATCTTCCGCAAATGCGACCGATTGATCGCAATTGCGATCCTGTACAACCCCCTAACCCACTTCACAAATGTGAAGCTTTGTTCGCAATTGCGAATTTGGTGTGCTCTAGCTACTCTTCGCAAATGCGATGAGTTGCTCGCAAATGCGAACCCATCAGAGGTCGCAAATGTGAAGCCTGACCTTGCAAATGCGAGATCAGAGGCCTGCACCATAACTGAAATATACCAGTAATATTTCTACGTCCAATTGCACTTCGTAGCCTATCTGAACTCACCCGAGCCCTGGGGGCTCTAAACCAATTGTGCACACAAGTCTACAACCATCATACGAACTTGCTCGCGTGATCAAATCACCAAAATAACACCTAGAACTATGAATTAAGCATCAAATCAAAGGACATTTTCAAGAAAACTCATGAACTTCTAATTTCGCAATCGGACGTCCGAAGCACGTCAAACCAACTCTGTTTCTCACCAAATTTGACAGACAAGTCATAAATATAGCATTGGACCTATACCGCATTCCAGAACCAAAATACGGACCCAGTATCCAAAAAGTTAAACATTGGTAAAATATTTCAAAGTCATTAAGCCTTTAACTTTCAAATTTCAACAAAGTGCGATAACTCGGGCTAGGGACTTCGGAATTCGATTCCGGGCATACGCCCAAGTCCCAAATAATGATACGGACCCACCAGCGCCGTCAAAATACAAATTCGGGTCTATTATCTCAAAACATTGATCGAAGTCAACTCATATGGATTTTAGGGCAAACACTTTATATTTTCTCAGGTTTTAACATAAATGGTTTTCGGAAAAACACCCGGACTGTGCATGCAAATCTAGGAAGGCTAGAATGAGGTATTTAAGGCTTCAAAGTACAGAATTAGGTTCTAAAACATAAGATGACCTATCGGGTCATGACATTCTCCACCACTAAAACAACCGTTCATCCTCGAACGGACATAGAAAGGTAACTGGGCTGGTGAAAAGGTGAGGATATCTACTCCGCATGTCCGAATAGGACTCCCAAGTAGCTGCCTCGATGGGATACCTCTCCACTGCACTCTGACTTAAGGATAACTCTTTGACCTCAATTAACGAACCTGCCGGGCTAGAATAGTCATCGGCTCCTCCTCGTAAGTCAAATCCTTGTTCAACTGGACAGAGCTAAAATCCAGCACATGGGACGGATCACCATGATATTTTCGGAGTATGGACACATGGAACACCGGATGAACTGCTGATAAACCCGGTGGCAACGCAAGCATGTAATCCACCTCTCCCACTCTCTCAAGAATCTCAAAAGGCCCGATATACCTAGGGCTCAACTTGCCCTTCTTTCCAAACCTCATCACACCCTTCATGGGTGATACCCGGAGCAACACTCTCTCTTCGACCATGAATGCAACATCACAAACTCTACGGTCGGCATAACTCTTCTGCATAGACCGAGTTGTGCGAAGTCGATCCTGAATAATCTTGACCTTATCTAAGGAATCATGTACTAAATTTGTACCCAACAACCGAGCCTCCCCCGGCTCGAACCATCCAACTGTAAATCGGCACTGCCTACCGTATAATGCCTCATAAAGAGCCATCTGAATGCTCGACTGGTAGCTGTTGTTGTAGGCAAACTCCGCGAGCTGCAAGAACTGATCCCACGAACCTCCGAAGTCTATAACATAAGTGTGGTGCATATCCTCCAATATCTGAATAGTGCGCTCACACTGTCTATCCATATGAGGATGAAATGTTGTGCTCAGCTCCACCTGCGTGCCCGACTCACGTTGTACTGCCCTCCAAAAGTGCGAGGTGAACTGCGTACCTCGATAAAAAATGACAGACACGGGCACACCGTAAAGACGTACAATCTCGCAGATGTAAATCTCTGCCAACCGCTCTGAAGAATAGGTAACTACCACAGGAATGGAGTGCGCTGACTTGGTCAGCTTGTCCATAATGACCCAAACTGCATCTAACTTCCTCTGAGTCCGTGGGCATCCAACAACGAAATCCATAGTGATACGCTCCCACTTCCACTCATGAATCTCTAACTTCTAAAGAAAATCACCAGGTCTTTGATGCTCATACTTAACCTGCTGACAATTTAGACACCGAGCTACTTATGCAACTATGTCCTTCTTCATTCTCCTCCACCAATAATGCTGCCGCAAGTCCTGATATATCTTGGCGGCGCCCGGATGAATAGAATATCAAGAAATGTGGGCCAATTCAAGAATCAACTCACAAAGTCCATCCATATTAGGCACACAAACACGACCCTGTATCCTTAAAACTCTATTATCTCCAACAGTAACCTGCTTGGCACCACCGTGCCACACTGTGTCCTTAAGGACAAGCAAATGAGGGACGTCATACTACTACTTCCTGACGCGCTCAAACAAGGAAGACCGAGCGACTGTACAAGCTAGGACACGGCTGGCCTCCGAAATATCCAGCCTCACAATCTGATTGGCCAAAGACTGAACATCTGATGCAAGCGGTCTCTCACCCACTAGAATGTACGCAAGGCTGCCCATACTCGTTGCCTTTCTACTCAAAGCGTCGTCCACCACATTAGCCTTCCCGGGATGATACAAGATGGTGATATCATAGTCTTTCAATAGCTCCAACCACCTCCTCTATCTCAAATTGATATCCTTTTTCTTGAACAAATACTGTAGGCTCTGATGATCCGTGAAAACCTCACACGACACACCGTAAAGATAGTGCCTCCAAATCTTCAGTGCATGAACAATGGCTGCCAACTCTAAGTCATGGATAGGGTAATTCTTCTCATGAACCTTCAACTGTCGTGATGCATATGCAATCACCATGCCATCCTTCATAAATACTGCACCGAGCCCAACACGGGATGCATCACAATATACCGTATAAGATCATGAACTTGTGGGCAACACCAACACCGGCGTGGTAATCAAAGTAGTCTTGAGCTTCTGAAAGCTCGCCTCACACTCGTCTAACCATCTGAACGGGGCACCCTTCTGGGTCAACCTGGTCAACGGGGCTGCTATAGATGAGAACCCATCCACAAACCGATGGTAATAACCCGCCAATCCCAAGCAACGCCGGATATCCGTGGCTGAAGTGGGTCTAAGCCAGTTCTGAACTGCCTCAATCTTCTTAGGGTCTACCTGAATGCCTGCTGACACAAAGTGCCCCAAGAAAGCGATCGAATCCAACCAAAACTCGCACTTTGAAAACTTAGCATATAATTAGCTGTCTCTCAGAGTCTGAAGTACAATCTGAAGAAGTTGTTCATGCTCCTCTCGACTGCGGGAATAGATCAAGAGATCATTAATAAACACAATCACAAAGGAGTCCAAATAAAGCTTGAACACTCGGTTCATCAGATCCATAAATGTTTTTGGGGCATTTGTCAACCCAAATGACATCACTAGAAACTCATAATGCCCGTACCGAGTCCGAAAAGTTGTCTTAGGGACATCGGATGCCCTAATCCTCAACTGATGTAGCCCGACCTCAAATCAATCTTCGAAAACAACTTGGCACCCTAAAGCTAATCAAATAATTCATCAATCCTCGGCAATGGATACTTGTTCTTGATGGTGACTTTGTTCAACTGCCGATAATCTATGCACATCCTCATCGATCCATCCTTCTTCTTTACAGACAACACAGGCGCACCCCAGGGCGAGACACTAGGTCTAATGAAGCCCTTATCAAGTAGATCCTAAAACCGCTCCTTCAATTCTTTCAATTCTGGCGGGGCCATACGGTATGGAGGAATAGAAATGGGATGAGTGCCCGGATCCAAATCAATACAGAAATCAATGTCCCTGTCGGGTGGCATCCCCAACAGGTCTGCAGGAAACATATCTGGAAACTCACGGACAACTGGTACTGAATCCATGGTAGGAACCTCCGCACTAGAATAGCGGACATATGCCAAATAAGCTAGACACCCCTTCTCGACCATACGTCGAGCCTTCATATGAGAGATAACCCTGCTGGTAGAATGGCCAGGAGTCCCTCTCCACTCTAATATAGGCAACCCCGGCAAGGCTAAGGTCATTGTCTTAGCGTGACAATCCAATATAGCGCGATAAGGTGACATCCAATCCATACCCAAGATAACATCAAAATCTAACATATCGAGAAGTAGAAGATCTACACTAGTCTCAAGATTCCCGATGGTGACCACACAAGAACGATAAATGCGGTCTACAATGATAGTATCTCCCACAGGTATGGAAACATACACAGGAGTGCTTAAAGAATCATGAGGCACAACCAAATATGAAGCAAAATAAGATGACACATAGGAGTAAGTAGAACCCGGATAAAATAGAATTGAAGCATCTCTACTGCAAACTGAAATAGTACATGTAATAACAACGTCAGATGACTCAGCCTAGGGCCTGGCTGGAAAAGCATAGCATCGGGGCTGGGCCCCACCACTTTGGACTACATCTCTAGGAAGGCCCCTAGTATGGTCAATACAAAATCCTTCCACCATCTCTTGGCAGAACCCGTCATTTGAAACACAGCAAAATCGACCCCATTGGTCTCAACTATCCCCATGTTCTGCAGAACCTCATGGCAGCGGTTAAGATAATCCTATGGGTCCTCAGAAGGTGCACCACTGAAGTGAACTAGAAAGAGCTTGGTAAACATGTCCAACCTCAATAAGCCCTCAGAAGACATAGCTGGTCCATCACCGGCCTGTGCCGCAATAACCGGCTGAACTACTCCAACTTGCGGGGCTGTTGGAGCCTGATACTGGGGAGCCATCTGCTCCGGAGCAGTAGTAGTGGGTGTTTTTTCTCCTCCCCCAACCTGAGAGATGGCTGGTGCCATGGGAAATGTGCCAGTCTGGGCCACACCCTCCATAAAGCCCACCAAATGGACCAAAGCGTCCTAAAGTTTTGGGGTGGCGATGAACCCCTCCGGGACCTGAGCTGGTCTGGCAGGAACAGTTTGGGCTGGAACCTCCACGTCAAACTCTACCTGAGGCTCCACTACTGGGCTGCTGCTCGAGCTCTGTGCTGAGCTCTGCCTCTACCTCGGCCTCTGGCACGGCCTCGGCCTCGACCTCTACCCCTCGTAGGAGATGCCACTGGGGGCTCTAGCTGCTGCTCAGCTGAAGATGCGGTATGTGACCTCGCCATCTGCGAGAGAATAAGAGTAGAAGAGTTCAATTAACAATGAGAGAACAAAATCGCATGACAGAGAAGAATAGAAGTGAAATCTGTTCCTAAACTTTATAGCCTCTGGAAGATAAGTACAGACGTCTCCGTACTGATCCTCCAGACTCTACTAAGCCTGCTCATGAATTATGAGACCTAGGCAACCTAGTTCTCTGATACCAACTTGTCACGACCCGGAATTCCCACCTTCGGGACCGTGATGGCGCCTAACATTTCACTTGCTATGCAAGCTAGTGTTAGAGGATTTTTTAAACCAATTTTAGTCTATTTCAATAACAGAATCAATTAAACTAAATAGAAGCTAAAACTGAAATGCGGAATAACATAAAGCCCATAATATCTGATACAATGCGGATCTAGAGTCACAACTCACGAGCTTCTAACATTTTCTACAAACAGAGTCTGAAAGAAATACAACTGTTCTGAATGAAAAGAAACAGTAAAATAGGGGAGATAGAAGGGGACTCCAAGGTCTGCAGATGCCAGCAAAACTACCTTGAGTCTCCAATAAGTAATTCCAAGCTGCTAAGCCTCACGATCAGCTAGGACCGGTACCAAAATATGCACAAGAAGTGCAGAGTGTAGTATGAGTACAACCGATCTCATGTACTCGTAAGTGTCGAGCCTGACCTCGACGAAGTAGTGATGAGGCTATGACAAGACACCCACACAATAAACCTGTGCACAGTATATGTACAAGAAAACAACGATAATAGCTAAACATGTACTATTGGGAGGGGGACATGCTAAAAGGGCACAAGACATAAGAGATACAGCGGAAATGATAACCAGAACAGTTAATATGCTTTTAACCAGTGAAAACAACTAAACACAATGAAGAAAATAGCACGGCATCACCCTTCGTGCTTTTACTCTCAACCTCACAATGAAAATCAATAGATACGGCAATGTATCACCCTTCGTGCATTAACTCTCATAGCATGGCACGGCATCACCCTCCGTGCATTAACACTCACGATATGGCACGGCATCACCCTTGGTGTATTAACACTTACAATATCGCACGACATCACCCTTCGTGCATTAACACTAATAATATGGCACGGCATCACCATTCATGAATTAACACTCCCCCTTACCACATAACAATGAACAAGTAATAGCAGGGAGATAGAATCAACAAGAACAAGCCTTACTTCAACACTGGTTCCACAATACCAATCTCAACTTTGAAATCAATACTCAATTATCACAAAAGCCCGTAAACATGATAAGGACGATCAATTTAGTAAGTAACTAGTCTAAGCTTGGATAACAAGATCAAAGTAAGCAATAAACTACAAGGAACAGGTCCCCACACGCATGTTTTAACCTGACAACAACGCATAAGTACTCGTCACCTCACATATATGTTGTTCCCAACATCTAAACATGTAGCAAATAGACAAACAAGTCCTAATCCCTCAAGTAAAGGTTAACCATGACACTTACCTCGCTCCAAAGGTCCATTCAAAGCTCAACCATAGCTTTGCCTTTCAAACAAGCCTCCGAACCAATAGAATCTAGCAAATTACCAACCAAACGATTCAAATTAAGTCTTTGGAACTACCCACGATTTCAAAGGATTCAATTTAGGTCATTATTGAAAAGGTCAACAAAAGTCAACTCCCGGGCCTACTTCGTCCAAACCCGAAATTCGGACCAAAACCCGATTACCCATTCACCCCCGAGCTTGGTTATGTAATTTGTTTTGGAATCCGACCTCAATTTGATGTCTAAATCCCCATTTTGCAAAAATCCCTAATTCTACCCAAACCCCCCAATTTCCACCATGCAAATACTAGATTTTAGGTTGAAATCTTAGGAAATGTAGTGAAAGATTGAAAGAAAATGGATTAGAATCACTTACCAATGATTTGGGGAAGAAGAGTTCTTTGAAAAATCGCCTCTAGGGTTTTCTTGTTTTGAAAATTTGAAGAATGAAAAAAAATCCCATCTAAGTCCCATTTTTATCAGTTGCAGATGTCGCATTTGCGACATGGAGTTCGCAAATGCGAGCCCCACAAATGCGAAGAAATAGTCGCAAAAGCAAAGTCCATCCCATCTCTGCTTTCATCGCATTTGCGATGAATGGTTCGCAAATGCGAACTATGATCTTTTGCAAATACGATCGTTTGATCGCAATTGCGATCCTATACTCCCACCTTACCCACTTCGCAAATGCGAAGCTTTATTCTCAATTGTGAACTTGAGGTGCTCCATCTACTCTTCGCAAATACGATGAGTTGCTCGCAAATACGAACCCATCAGAGGTCGCAAATGCGAAGCCTGACCTCGCAAATGCGATATCAGAGGCTTGCACCAGAACTGAAACACACCAGTAATATTTCTAAGTTCAATTTCACTCTGTAGCCTATCCGAAACTCACCCGAGCCCTCGGGGCTCTAAACCAATTATGCACACAAGTCTAAAAATATCATACGAACTTGCTCACGGGATCAAATCACTAAAATAACAACTAGAACTACGAATTTAGTATCAAATCAAAGAAAATTTTCAAGAAAACTCATGAACTTCTAATTTCACAATCGAACGTCCGAATCACGTCAAACTAACTCCGTTTCTCACCAAATTTGACAGACAAGTCATAAATATAGCATTGGACCTATACCGCATTTCGGAACTAAAATATGGACCCGGTATCCAAAAAGTCAAACATTGGTCAAATATTTCAAAGTCATTAAGCCTTTAACTTTCAAATTTCAACAAAGTGCGATAACTCGGGCTAGGGACTTCCGAATTCGATTTCGGGCATACGCCCAAGTCCCAAATCACGATACAGATCCACTGGGACCGTCAAAACACAAATCTGGGTTTGTTTGCTCAAAATATTGACCGAAGTCAACTCAAATGGATTTTAAGGCAAAAAATTCATATTTTCTCAGTTTTCAACATAAAAGCTTTTCGAAAAAACACCAGGACTGCACACGTAAATCGAGAAAGGCTAGAATGAGGTATTTAACGCTTCAAAGCACAGAATTAGGTTTTTAAACATAAGATGACCTATCATGTCATCATAGTTGACTTTGGTTGACTTTTTAGAATAAAATTTTAAGTCGATCTTGAGGTAATTTCCTTATGGATTTTTCATCTGCAAATAATTAATTAAATAAGTTTAAATCGAGGCATTAATATAATTATCAAAAATTTGGATTTAAGAAGACGTTGTTCCTTGATGAATTACTTTCCAGTTCATATTGTTGAAATTGGTATTGAGTTATAAAGGCCGTAAATCATATTGAGGCAAAGTGTTAAATTATGAAATATTATTCTGTTGAGTTGTTCACTCCTGGATTTTTTTGTTAAGATTTTGTGCATATTATGGTCAAGCCATGGACACCTTATTGTAGAAATTAATGTATTGTTAATTTGTTTGTGGCAAGTTGTATTATTTGAGTACTTGATGTGCAATATGTGATATGTTGTAATATTTGAGCACTTGAGGTGTAATTTATGAGATGTTGTGATATTGGCACGTGATATTGTTGGGAGGTTTGTTCGGGTGTTTGCACAAGATTTCTGTTGTGCTATTGTTACTATTGATATATGCACATGCGGCGTGACAAGGCA
>AWOL01S0000252.1:5789-18714 GCA_000715115.1 Nicotiana otophora | reverse complement strand
TGAGTGCAGTTATTTGAAATATGGTAGTATGCAATATTAACTAATCTAGATGAGCCAATGACTATGACATTTTTAGAGACATTGCAACCTCTTTGCTTTAGAATTTTGAGGATCCTCCTCAAAATTCTACCCCAATTTAAAAACAATCCTTTGACTGTTCTGCGTATGACGAAGTTGGCTGGACTAGCTTTAGAATTTTGAGGGTCCCAGTTTCTGACCATGGCGAAAATTAAGATGTGACCGAACCCACAGGGCTGCCTACGTATCCCCTCTTAAACGGGAATCGGGTCAAGCGTATTTCAGTTACATCAGATGAAGAAATATAAATAGTCTAAACATAGTATCTCTTGACTGCGTCTGAGTTGATAGGTTTTGGCCAAATTGCTCCATCCATTTCTGCAAGTATGAGTGCTCCTCATGTTAGTACTCTGTGAACCATGTAGGGCCTTTGCCAATTGGGTGAAAATTTCCCTTTGGCTTCATCTTGATGCGGGAAGATCCGCTTTAGCACTAACTGCCCGGGTGTGAATCGTCTAGGCCTGACCCTTTTGTTGAAATCTCTGGACATTCTGTTCTGGTAGAGTTGACCGTGACATACCACATTCATTCTTTTTCCATCAATGAGAGCCAGTTGTTCATAGTGACTTCGTATCCGTTCTGCATCACTGAGTTCAGCCTCTTGTATGATTCCTTAAGAAGGAATTTCTACTTCGGCGGGAATAACGGCTTCAGTACCATAGACCAGCAAATAAGGAGTTGTTGATGTGCGAACCGTGGTACGATATCCAAGTAGGGAAAACGGTAGCTTCTCGTGCCATTGTTTGTGATTATCTACCATCTTCCTTAATATCTTCTTGATGTTCTTATTGGCAGCTTCCACAGCTCTATTCATTTGCGGCTTGTATGCTGCGGAATTCTTATGCTTGATCTTGAAGGTTTCACACATGGATCTCATCAAATCACTATTAAGGTTTGCGGCATTGTCGGTGATGATTGATTCCGGCACCCCGAACCGACAAACAATACGATCCCTAATGATATCTGCAACGACCTTCTTAGTTACAGCCTTGTAAGATGCGGCTTCAACCCATTTTGTGAAATAGTCTATGGCCGCTAGAATGAACCTGTGCCTATTTGAGGCGGTGAGTTCGATTGGACCAATGGCATCCATCCCCCAAGCGGAGAAAGGCCAAGGTGCACTTGTTGCATTGAGTTCATTGGGTGGCACTCGTATCATATCAGCATGTACTTGGCATTGATGACACTTTTGGACATACCTGATGCAGTCTGTTTCCATAGTCATCCACAAATATCCTGCTCTTAATATCTTCTTAGCTAAGACAAAGACATTCATGTGCGGTCTGCAAGTTCCGGCATGTATCTCTTCGAGCAATTTGGATGCTTCCTTGGCATCGACACACCGTATCCCAGATCTGGAGTCCTTATGTATAGAATTCCTTAGCTTTGGAAGATGTGGTTGGATAATCTTCGGAGTGTATGTTTATGAGTATGATTTGTGTGCTCCAGGTACTCTCCTTTTACCAAATATTCTTTGATGTCGTGGAACCATAGATTTCCATCCATTTCCTCTTCAACATGAGCACAATAAGCTGGCTGATTATGAATCCCTATTGGGATAGGATCGATTAAATTCTTGTCCGGGTGTTGTATCATGGAAGATAAAGTGGCCAATGCATCTGCGAGCTCATTCTGGATTCTCGGAACATGTTTGAACTCTATTTTTGTGAATCTCTTCATCAACTCTTGTACATAGTACAAATATAGTAATATCTTGGTACTGTTTGTAGCCCATTCTCCTAGAACCTGATGTACCAAAAGGTCTGAATCTCCAATTACCAGCAATTCCTGAACGTTCATGTCGATGGCTAACCTGAGTCCTAAGATGCAGGCCTCATATTCTGCCATGTTGTAAGTACATGGAAACCTGAGTTTTGCGGATACTGGATAATGTTGACTCATTTCTGACACTAAAACTGCTCCAATACCTACTCCTTTGAAATTCACAGCCCCATCAAACAACATTCTCCAACCATCATAAGCTTCGGTGATATCTTCTCCTACGAATGATACCTCTTCATCGGGAAAATACGTTTTCAGTGGTTTGTATTCTCCATCTGCAGGATTTTCTGCCAGATGATCCGCCAATTCTTGCCCTTTGACCACCTTGTGAGTTACATAGATGATGTCAAACTCACTCAGTAGTATCTACCATTTTGCTAATTTTTCCGTAGGCATGGGTTTCTGGAAGATGTATTTTAGCGGATCCATCCTTGATATGAGATATGTGGTGTAGGCACAAAAGTAGTGCCTCAACTTTTGAGCTATCCATGTCAAAGCGCAACAGGTGCATTCCAGCAAAGAATACCGTTNCTCTATCTTTGTGAATCACTTCTTCAATTCTTGTACATAGTACAAATACGATAGTATTTTGGTATTCTTTGTAGCCCATTCTCCTAGAACCTGATGTACCAAAAGGTCCGAGTCACCAATTACCAGCAATTCCTGAATATTCATGTCAATGGCCAACTTGAGTCCCAAGATGCAAGATTCATATTCTGCCATATTGTTGGTACATGAAAACCTGAGCTTTGTGGATACTGGATAGTGTTGACCTGCCTCTGATACTGAAGCTGCTCCAATACACACTCCTTTGAAATTTGCAGCTCCATCGAAGAACATTCTCCAACCATCATAGGTTTCAGTGATATCTTCTCCTACGAATGATACCTCTTCGTCGGGAAAATACGTTTTCAGTGGTTCGTACTCTCCATCTACAGGATTTTCTGCCAAATGATCCGCCAATGCTTGCCCCTTGACAGCCTTCTGAGTTACATAGATGATGTCGAACTCACTTAGTAATATCTTCCATTTTGCTAACTTCCCCATGGGCATGGGTCTCTGGAAGATGTATTTTAACGGATCCATCCTTGATATGAGATATATGGTGTAGGCACATAAGTAGTGCCTCAACCTTTGAGCTATCCATGTCAAAGTGCAACAGGTGTGTTCCAACAAATAATATCGTGCTTCGTAGGGTGTGAAATTCTTGCTCAGATAGTATATAGCCTGTTCCTTTTTTCCCGTCTCGTCGTGTTGTCCCAAGACACACCCGAAAGCCCCATCTAGTATAGATAAATAGAGTAGCAGAGGTCTCCCAAGTTCTGGTGGGACCAGAACAGGTGGTTTGGATAAATATTCTTTGATTTTGTCAAAGGCTTTCTAGCATTCTTCAGTCCAACTTGTTGCAGCATCTTTCTTCAACATTTTGAAAATCGGTTCACAGATTACCATTGACTGTGCTATGAAACGACTGATGTAATTGAGATGCCTTAAGAAAATCATCACATCTTTCTTGTTCTTCGGAGGTGGAAAATCTTGGATAGCCTTGACCTTTGACGGGTCTAGCTCAATTCCTCGGCAGCTAACGATGAACCCTAGCAGTTTTCCAGTAGGGACTCCGAAGGCACACTTTGCAAGATTCAGTTTCAGATTGTACCTTCGAAGACGATTAAGAGTTTTCTCAAGTATGCTATATGATCTGTGCTTCTCCTGGATTTGATGATGACATCATCCACGTACACCTCTATTTCCCTGTGTATCATGTCATAAAAAATGGTTGTCATGGCCCTCATGTAAGTGGCTCCAGCATTCTTTAGGGCAAACGACATCATTTTGTAAAAATATACTCCCCATGGTGTAATAAAGGCTGTCTTTTCGGCATCCTCTTCATCCATCCAGATCTGATGATATCCCGCGAAGCAATCCACAAAGGATTGAAGTTCATGCTTGGCACAATTGTCAATCAGTATGTGTATATTGGGCAAAGGAAAATCATCTTTGGGACTTGCTCTATTTAAATCCCGATAGTCGACACACACTCTGACCTTCCCATCTTTCTTTGGAACCGACACAATGTTAGCCAACCAGGTCGGATATTCAACCACTCTCAGAACCTTGGCTTTGATTTGCTTGGTGACTTCCGCTTTTATTTTCAAACTCATATCTGGCTTGAACTTTCTAAGTTTCTGCTTTATCGGTGGACACATAGGGTCGGTAGGTAGTTTATGAGCCACTATGGACGTGCTCAAACCGGTCATATCACCGTAGGACCATGAAAAATATCCTCATACTCATTCAAAAACTGGATGTATTCTTGTTTCTCTGACGGCAATAGATGAATGCTTACACGCGTTTCCTTGACTATTTCGGAGTCTCCCAAATTAACTGTTTCAGTCTCATCCAAATTGGGTTTAGGCTTGTTTTTAATATTTTCCACTTCTCTGACAATTTCCTCGGGTATTACATCCTCTTCCAAATCCTCTGAATCATTATCCTTATGTTGCATTGTCTCATTACATGTCACCGTCGTAGGTTCATCAGGATAAGTAATAATAACGTTGTAGAGACAGAAAATGTAAAGGATAATAATAAATACTAAAAACAACAATTCATTGATAAAGATTTAAAACGTCAAACAAGTGTAGTTTGATGATTCGAGCAATTATTTCAAAACAAAATATGCTTAAAACGAAATACTGAAAATGTCTTAGATGCTCATAAAATTGCTTTTAAAAATAAATGATGCTAATTGCCAGGCTACCCAGGAACTCGACGGGCCCTTGATGGTGCAGCAGTCCAGTTCTTGAGAACATCTCCCTTCTCCACGGTCTGAATAATAAGGCCTTCCTCCTCCTCCTCAACTATCGCACTGAAATCCATGTCTTCATCATCCAGAAACAAATTCCTTATGCCAGCTAAAACTTCATCTTCTTCGGACCCCCGCGTCATGTCGGGTTGATGAAATAACTGGTGCAAATGTGGTACTGGTTGTTCTACAGGGTAATAAGGACCATGCCATGGTGGCAACCAATTCTGACACTCTTGCAGGTGTATTCATACCCAAGCCCAAAAGTTGTGCCATGACGCTTTAGCTGTATCGGTTTGGTAATCCATTGGAGATTTTTGCCGAGACCCTTGCCGGGTTCATACCCTGTCTATGACAGTATGCTTTCTATCTTATTGCTCCACCATTTGTCTTTATTAATTGCGTTGACGCACTCGATGCGATGGTATGTTTCTCCACACAACTTCCTTTTATTCTCGACAACCGGAATAGTCTGATTGGTATAAATAGGATTACTTTCGCCTCCATGGATAATCACTTCCTGATGGTTCCACTCAAACTTCACGGTCTGATATAGAGTAGAAGCTACGGCCCCGGCGACATGTATCCAAGGTCGTTCCAACAATAGGTTGTAGATATGTCCAACACTTGCAACTCAACATCAGACCAGGTTGGGCCCATCTGTAGGCTGAGGTTGGTCTCCCCAATTGTGGCCCTTTGAGACCCATCAAATGCTTTCACATTCATACTTTCTGCTTGTATTTCGTGCAGGCCTTTACCCAATCTTTTCAGAGTAGTTAGTGGACATATGTTGAGACTCGAACCCCCATCTATTAGGACTCTGGCAATGAATTTATCCTCAAACTGCACTATGATATGCAGTGCCCTGTTGTGACTTAGACCTTCCGGTGGTAGCTTGTCTTCATGAAAAGTGATCTTGTGGCTTTCCAATACTTGCCCTACCATGTTGGCCATTTCTCCATTGGTGATGTTATTGGGTACATAGGCTTCATTCAACACCTTCATCAGGGCATTCCTATGTGCCTCGGAGTTTTGCAACAGTGATAAAATAGATATTTGAGCAGGGGTTTTGTTTAGATGATCAACCACAAAATATTCTCTTGCTTGCACCTTTCTCTAAAGGTCACCCAAGTCAGTCTTAATGACAGACGGCTTAGATGCAGCTTCTTTGCTCGTTCCTCCCAAATGCTCGGGTATATAAACCTTACCGGTTCTGGTCATGCCTTACTCTGCACCTGTCTCTTCTATTTTTGCTTTTCCTTTCCTTCTTGCTTTTGCAACATAATCCCATAGTATAGCACTCATCCAAATTGGGTTTAGGCTTGTTTTTAAAATTTTCCACTTCTCTGACAATTTCCTCGGGTATTACATCCTCTTCCAAGTCCTCCGAATCATTATCCTTATGTTGCATTGTCTCATTACATGTCACAGTCTAAGGTTCATCAGGATAAGTAATAATAATGTTGTAGAGAGAGAAAATATAAAGGATAATAATAAATACTAAAAACAACAATTCATTGATAAAGATTTAAAATGTCAAACAAGTGTAGTTTGATGATTCGAGCAATTATTTCAAAACGCAATATGCTTAAAACAAAATACTGAAAATGTCTTAGATGCTCATAAAATTGCTTTTAAAAATAAATGATGCTAATTGCCAGGCTACCCAGGAACTCGACGGGCCCTTGATGGTGCAGCAGTCCAGTTCTTGAGAACATCTCCCTTCTCCACGGTCTGAATAATAAGGCCTTCCTCCTCCTCCTCAACTATCGCATTGAAATCCATGTCTTCATCATCCAGAAACAAATTCCTTATGCCAGCTAAAACTTCATCTTCTTCGGACCCCCACATCATGTCGGCTTGATGAAATGATTAGTGCAAATGTGGTACTGGTTGTTCTACAGGGTAATAAGGACCACGCCATGGTGGCGACCAATTCTGACACTCTTGCCAGGTGTATTCATACCCAAGCCCAAAAGTTGTGCCACGACGCTTTAGCTGTATCGGTTTGGTGATCCATTGGAGATTCTTCCCGAGACCCTTTTCGGTTCATACCCTGTCTATGACAGTATGCTTTCTATCTTATTGCTCCATCATTTGTCTTTCTTAATTGCGTTGACGCACTCGATGTGATGGTATGTTTCTCCACCCAATTTCTTCTATTCTCGACGACCAAAATAGTCTGATTGGTATAAATGGGATTACTTTCACCTCCATGGATAATCACCTCCTGATGGTTCCACTCAAACTTCACGGTCGGATGTAGAGTAGAAGCTATGGCCCCAGCGACATGTATCCAAGGTCGTTCCAACAATAGGTTGTAGATATGTCCAACACTTGAAACACAACATCAGACCAGGTTGGGCCCATCTGTAGGCTGAGGTTGGTCTCCCCAATTGTGGCCCTTTGAGACCCATCAAATGCTTTCATATTCATACTTTCTGCTTGTATTTCGTGCAGGCCTTTACCCAATCTTTTCAGAGTATTTAGTGGACATATGTTGAGACTCGAACCCCCGTCTATTAGGACTCTGGCAATGAATTTATCCTCAAACTGCACTATGATATGCAGTGCCCTGTTGTGACTTAGTCCTTCCGGTGGTAGCTTGTCTTCATGAAAAGTGATCTTGTGGCTTTCTAACACTTGCCCTACCATGTTGGCCATTTCTCCATTGGTGATGTTATTGGGTACATAGGCTTCATTCAACACCTTCATCAGGGCATTCCTATGTGCCTCGGAGTTTTGCAGCAGTGATAAAATAGATATTTGAGCAGGGGTTTTGTTTAGATGACCAACCACAAAATATTCTCTTGCTTGCACCTTTCTCTAAAGGTCACCCAAGTCAGTCTTAATGACAGACGGCTTAGATGCAGCTTCTTTGCTCGTTCCTCCCAAATGCTCGGGTATATAAACCTTACCGGTTCTGGTCATGCCTTACTCTGCACCTGTCTCTTCTATTTTTGCTTTTCCTTTCCTTCTTTCTTTCGCAACATAATCCCATAGTATAACATTTTACTTATAAGACGGCTTAGGTGCTACCATCACGGTGAAGGGTGTTGTTACTTCAACCTCAAACGGAGTTGGTGCGGCTACCTCAACTTCAATTAGTGCCTGAGTTTGTACCACGATAGGTGTGAGAGTGACTGGAGATGTTTTAGGATTATACCCTTCTCGAATGAGTCCAATTGACCCTTCTGAGTCCCATTCTTCATCAGTCTCTATCACGTTTACCCGTTAACCTCTGTGATCCGGGAGAGGATTATTACGGACATTGGGTGTAGCCTCCTTTGCCTGTATGACTTTGGTGTCAATTAATGTCTGAATCTTATCCTTCAAAGTACGACACTCATCAATAGTATGACCCTTCAGGCCTGAGTGATAGACACATATCTTATTTGGGTTAATCCACTGGGAAGTGTTTTCCATAGCAACAACGGGAATGGGAGTGACATAACCGGCAACCTTTAGCCTCTCGTGTAGTTGGTCTATGGGTTCAGAAATTGGAGTGTATTGTCTGGGTGTTCTGCGGTCGAAATTTGGTCTTGGTTTTTGGTAATTTTGGCGGGCTGGTGGTGAGTGGTAGTATGCTAGTTGGGTGTTATAGGTATGGTAAGTGGCGGCAGGTTGTTGGTATCTGGGAGGTGAAGGCTTATATGTAGGTGGAGGTGTTTGGTATGTGAGAGCAGTCTTTGGACCTTAGACTACCATTACTGCACCCACTTATTTCTTCTTGGCGATACCTCCTAACTGCAAAGCTTTATTTGTGGCTTGGAGTGCTTCAAAGTTTGTTACCATTACGCTTTTGATCCCTTCTTCTATTCTTTCTCCCAACTTGATGATGTCAGAAAATTTATGGTTTTCAATAACCATCAATCTTTCGTAGTATTGTGGGTCCTGAGCTCTGACGAAGAACTTATTCATCTGTTTTTCTTCAAGTGCTGGCCTTACTTTTGCGGCTTCAAACCTCCACTGAGTAGCATACTCGCGAAAAGTTTTCGTTGGTTTCTTCTTGAGATTCTGAATGTAGAAAACATCTAGTGCATATTTTGTGTTAATCCTAAACCGATCCATGAAAGCGACGCCATGCTCACCCAATTAACCCACTTCTGTGGGTTCTGACTGATGTACCAAGACAAAGCATCTCCAGTGAGGCTCCTCATGAACAACTTCATACAGATTCGTTCGTCTTGCCAACCCCTAC
This sequence comes from Nicotiana otophora, assembly GCA_000715115.1. Taxonomy (NCBI): domain Eukaryota; kingdom Viridiplantae; phylum Streptophyta; class Magnoliopsida; order Solanales; family Solanaceae; genus Nicotiana; species Nicotiana otophora. Next base: position 9,847 of record AWOL01S0000252.1, on the reverse strand, counting down.
AAATTTGTCACAATACGTTCTCAAATGCACCTATGGATTACCAGGTTAGTTGAACATTTCGAACTTAGGAGGTTTGTAACCCTCTAGCAATTCTATATCTGGCTGAATACACAAATCCTCATAATTCAAACCCTCAATACCTTTGCCACCTTCGACACTCTGAACTCTGCCAGTAAGCTTCTTGAGTTATTTTGAGATGTTCTTGATAAGCAGGTCCTTCTCGGTGGATTCAGGTATATATAGGGTCTGTTGTGGGGTATGGGGTAAAGTTTTCACATATATGGGATTGCTTTGATAGACTCCGGGAATCTGGACTTAATGGTGGTCATTGGTTGAGTTTTGGGGATCAGGGGTAGGCTGTGGTGCGTTTTGAGGAGTGTGATAAGTGGTGGTTTGTGGATATTGAGTCGGATGGTGATGGTATTGTGGAGGGGTAGGCACTGGTGGATGATTATGGTTTTGAGGCACGGAAGGATTTTGCGGATTTTGGTTTTGTGTGTTTTGGGGAGGTACCGGGTTTTGGGCGTTTGTGTTTTGTTGGTTGATGTCGGGGACGTTTAGGGTGAGGGAAAGGTTTGCCAAGTTTAGGACCTGCTCAAGTTCCCCTTGTAGCTCCAATATTTTCTGTTCCAGACGTAAGACCAAATCATTCGGTGCTGGCATACTCCGGCCATCTGAAGTTTCAATGTTCTCTGCGTGGGTAGCATTGTCTTTTCTAATACCACTCATATCATCCATTTTCGCTTTTCCTTTATTCTTGGGATCATTTGGTGGAAGAGGAGGTGGAGGACCTATGGATCTAGTGTGATATGCTGACGATGCCAGTATGCACGAACAAACCTTGGGGAATGGGAATAAACAAAAGAAAAAGAGAAAAAAAAGGTAACCAAGTCAGTAAGGAGTATTAAAAGAATGTTTGTGACATTGAACATGTGTTGCAGAATTAATAAATTCGCGTCCTAATTTGAGGGACCTCATTGTGCCCAAGGTAGGCCTAAGCGACACATAGACTTGGAGACAATTGATGCCAATAATTACATTATTTCATTAATACGAAAATGAGTCAGATCTTTACTAAAACGACAATAATGAGAAAGTCACTAATGGCATTTGCCTTATTACAATCAAAATATTTGAACGAATCTAGAAAGCAATAAAGACATTGTTTCCTAATCTATTTGGCCCCAGAAGGACCTTCTCCTTGCTTGGCTTTCTTGGATCCGTCGATCAGGTTCCCTAGGTCGCGCATATCCAATAGTAAGTAAGCCCTTGCTAGATGCCCTCCTTCATTGCCTTCCGTGTTCTGACAATCCGAGGGTCTCTTTCTCATCTTTCCCTCAAGTTCCATTAGCCCTTGCTCCAAATATTCCAATCTCTCTGTTGATTTAGTAGCAATTTATCTCCATTCGTCGATAGTTTCCATATCCACTTTGTGTTGTTCCAAATGCCTAGCTTTAGAATCGGAGACCCTCTTGCACAACATCCTATACTTGACTTGTGCTTCAGCAGTGTCATCTATAACCCTATTTTTCAGATTAATTCCTGGCTTGACATCCCCCGTTATATCATCTACTAACCATGATGGATGGAAGTACACATGGCCGGCATGATACCTGTCTGGCTCGATAGTATCTTTCTCCACAATGACCTTTTGATTCCACATATCCTGTGCCTCGAACTTGAACAAAATGATGTTTCCTTTAAAATCTGCTTTGTATTGGACCATGTTGGAAACCCGAGGTATAACTTATTTTCTTCCCGCTTGTCTCATTACCCTTATAGGAGCATAATGATAGATCCCTCTTAACCCGATCATCACTAGATGAGTAGTTTCTCTTGATATGATGATGAACTCATTGCTTGGGAACCATTCAAACATCCAATGTACCTTTTCATCAGTCAAATTGCTAAAGAAACACACCCAGCTCACAGCACTTCTAGGTTGCACAAACCTATTTGGGATAAATGTCATTCTTTTTGGATGATGGTAAGCTATGTAGTCATTCAATGGTCTTCGCAGAAGCTCTTGGCGATATTTACCTCTCTGGAAATGTTCTAATAACCAAACCTGCAGCAACAAATTACAGCCCTCAAAATGTCCATACCCCTGCTTGCATCGATCTAAAGTGCGATACATTTCGGCCAAGATCACGGGGATGATAGTGTAAGTTTGTCCCTCGATTCCTTCCATTAGAATACTAGTGACCATGGCTAAACGAGTGTGGATCCTACCCCCTTTCATCGAAAATATCAGCAATCCCAAGAAACAGACAATGAACACAAAAACTCGGCGATGCGTCCAACCCAAGGAATGACTCCCCCTTTCATCGAAAATATCAGCAAGTTCATCATGATGAAGGCGATATGACTTGCTATGCCCATAACATTAGTAAATGAATTCAAATGGGATGTATGACTTCTTTAGACAGAGTAGCTCATCTTTTTTCTTGAAACCCAACATTTTAAAAAAACTGCGGGGAGTGCGATGTTTTGGTACTAATAAACCCGGACTATCCCATGGCAGCATAGCGGAGTCTCCTATTTCCTCTAAGAGAGGAGTCATTTCTATGTCACCAAAGCAGAAGACAACTCTTTTCTCATCCCAAAACATAGTGGCGGTCTCAATAAATGCCCTATTTGGCCGAATGTCCAATAAGGAAGGTAAATTACCAAGGACCCTTTTCACATGATTCTTGTCACTATGTGAGAGGTTCTTCCACCAATCAAGCAACAAAGGTGGGATATTTTGAACCATGCCGAACCAGGGGACTTCGTGCTTCATTTTCTGCAAACAAATAGAGTTAGCCCTTTCCCCCTCCGGATCTAACTATTTACATATTAATGATCAACATACCGGCATGTTTTCTCCAAGTAATGCACATAACGTGATGGTGTCCATTGGGATTATGAAAATCCCTCCGTACTTTGGACAAGGCTTATCTTAGTGGATTATCACGTGGACAACGTTATAGCCCGTACTAGGTCTGAAATGATGCATGCATAGTTGATATTGGAGTGAGGTTTCTAGAAGGGTCTAGACCGATACTCTCAAGTGGACAACTTGAGAGGGAAAGGCACGGGACCGTCGATTGCACCGTTGATCGACTAGTTTACCGCAAGTAAGCCTTTCCAATTTAAAAGGGTAATTTTGGAAGAGCACGGACACTCATCAAGTGACGCTATATTATTAATCGGGCACGAGTAGAATATGGTGTGGAACATGCTTTATGAAAAGATAATAACACGTTGCCAAGTATTTGTATGATAAATATGTAAAAGCAATAAATACAGTATTAAGGTAAAACATGAAAGATGTAAAAAGAAAGACAAAGGAAGAAGTTAGTTCATGGAATATAAGGAATACAATAAAGTGAGCAAGGGAGTAGGGGTGGGAGAGACATGATGTAACAATCTTTAAACAAATGAAGAGAAATTTAGAGCAAATAAAGGTGAATAGGAAAGGGATATGCATGTTATAACCAATTTAAGCAAAGGAAGGTGGAGCAGGGAAGGGATGTGCATATTACAACGAATTTAAATAAGTAAAAGGAAAATGGGAGAGGATGTGCATGTAGTAGCAAATAAAAACGGAAAAGAGAAGCGCGTTTATATCAAAGAAGACTAATCCATATAAGCCAAATTCGCTATGGTAAGAGCCTAAGTGTAAATCCCCAGCTGAGTCTCCATGCTATCGCGCCCCTTTGTTTCTCGCGCAAAGCGGGCTTCGACATGTGAAAACTCTTTTAAGGAGGTATTAAAAGAGGAGAATCGCCACCTAATGATTTTTAAGGTGCGTTAGGGCACCTATTTGCAAATGACTCCGGTTTAACTGGTCAACGCCACCAAAGATTGGGTAAGGGCTCAAGTTACCTCAAAGAGAAGGTGTTAGGCACTCCTCGAGGTCCACAACTGTGGGCCTCGGCCGAACTTAAATTATATGGATTAGTCTATGTGATCAAGTAAGCAAAGAGAGTACAAAATCTAAGAATTCTATTACAAAGAGATCTTGAATAGGGAGGTGCAACTATGTTTTCATTCTAATAGAAAAGAAAGAAAAG
>AWOL01S0000250.1:0-41594 GCA_000715115.1 Nicotiana otophora | reverse complement strand
GATCCCCTATTTACTGCTTTTCCCGTATCTTTTTCTGCTTATGTGACTTGCTGGGAGGTTTTGTTTGTGGTTTCGGTGTTGGGTGATTCATGTTTTAGTTGTTGTTTGATGTGTTTTGAGGGCTCGACTAAGTTCGTATGGTGTTTTAAGACTTGTTGTTATGTTTGGTTGAGGTCTCGGAGGCCTCGGGTGAGTTTCGGATGCTTAACAAATCGAAATATACTTGTGTGAGTTGCTGAAGCTTTCAAGCTTATGGTGAAGCTTTCGAGAGCAGGTGTGGTTTGGAGAGGCCTGGCTTGTGGGCGCAGGTACGAGACTAGGACCGCAGAAGCGGAGCCGCTCCTGCGAAGAAGGGATTGCATAAGCGGAAGGCGAGCTGAATGGGGAGTTCGCAGAAATGTACAAATGTCCACAGGTGCGCACGCGCAGGTGAGGCCCCTCATCGCAGAAGCAGACCTAGCCCTATTAAGTCATTTCTGCACCTGCGATGGAATTTCCGCAGGTGCGGCGTCGCAGGTGCGACTGGAAGCCCGCAGAAGCGAAATCGCTAGGCAGAAAAGAGCCAAGTTCGAGGGTTTTATCCCATTTTCAATTTTGGGACTTTGAGAGCTCGGATTAAGGCAATAATTCAAGGGTTTTTCAGAGAGAACTTTGGGGTAATGATTCTTAACTCGCTTATGGTTATATCTCATTGATCTATAGTTGATTGCATCATCTAATTAAGGTATTTGGTTGAAAAATTTGGGGGAAAATGGGAGAAGTTCTTCAACTAAGTTTTTGCATTTTTATTTGGATTTTGATATCGGATTTGGATAATTTTGGTACGAGTGAACTCATGAGTGAATGGGTGTTCATATTTTGGGACTTTACCCGATTCTGAATAGTGGGCCCAGTGAGCCTTTGTTTTTCGAATTTCTTGTTAAAGCCTTGATTACATTAATTAGATTAGTCTATTATAGTTGTATTTATGATATGTAATTGTGTTTGGCTAGATTTGGGCCATTCGGAGTCGGATAATCGAGGAAAGAGAATTCTTACGGATTTATTGAGCTTGGTACGAGGTAAGTGGCTTGCCTAACCTTGTGTAGGGAAAATCCCTTTAGGATTTGGTACTATTTTGATATGTGAGTGTCGTGTACGTGAGGTGAGGAATGCGTACACGGGCCATTTGTTGTAAAACCCGACTTTTACTGAGTAGCAACATGTTTTCATCTTAATTGAGTTATACCAGCATGTGTAGTTATCCTGTGTACTCTACTATCGCATGTCTACGTGCTTTAGCTGCTTATTTGAACTCTGTGCAACCTGCCTAGTTGATTTACTGTCCTCCCTTGATCATTATCAGTCTAAACTGTAGAATTCTTGTTGTTAAATGTTGTATTTATCGGTTGAGCTGTGTGTTTACTTTTGAGACTACGAGGCGGTACCTCGGGAGTTCTCCCTGCATATTTACTTTTGGGACAACGAGGCAGTACCTCGGGAGATCCCCCTGCACATTTACTTTTGAGACTACGAGGCGGTACCTCGGTATATCTCCTCACATATTTACTTTTGGGACTACGAGGCGGTATCTCGGGAGATCCCCTGTTGAGTATTTACTTTTGGGACTACGAGACGGTATCTCGCGAGCGCCCCCTGTTGTTATCTCATTGTGCTGTGTTGTTATTTCTCTGTGAATTCTTTCTGTTAAATTCTCCGTTTTAATTCATTTTATTATATCAGTTGTCCTATTATTATATTCCAGTAGGGATCGGACCTGACCTCGTCCTACTCTATCGAGGTTAGGCTTGGCACTTTCTGGGTACCGTTATGGTGTACTCATGCTACTCTTCTGTACATGTTTTGTGTGCAGATCCAGGTACTTCTTATCAGCCCCGCTATTAGCTGAGAGTGTTTGCTGATGTACGGAGATCTCAAGGTACATCTGTCGCGTCCGCAGACCTCGGAGTCCCCTTCTATTCTCCCCTATGTCAATTACCTTTTGTACTTCTTTAATTAGACTCTGATGTATAGAGATACTAATTTCCTCTTGTAGCTTGTGACTTATGATATTTCAGATTTTGGGAATACTGTGTATTACTAGAGTGATAGTTATTGTACATGTCGAGCGGCATTGCTTCTATTTATTTAGTTATTTGTTGCAGTTAGTTGTTAAGTTTTACTTCTATTTTTTTTCGCGTTTTGTTAGGCTTACCTAGTCGGAGAGACTAGGTGCCATCCCGACGTCTTACGGAGGGAGTTTTGGGTCGTGACAGCTTTCTTCCTTCTTGTTAGTATTTTTTATCCACTTTCCTGTATAAATCTAATGGGGTAATAACCTTTCTTTTTCCTTTGATATCTCCTTTTTGTTTCGTCCTTAAGCAATAAATGTGACGCCAAAGACATTAATTTTCTTGGCACTTCCTATAGTATTCACTTCTGTAGTTTCCTTTTGTGTAGTTTTAGTATCCTTGGAGGATTTACCTATTGCCTGATTTTGTAGAACTAGAGCTCGAGTGGTAGTGAACTTTCCTCCCCCCTTTCCCTTTAGTCACTATCTTTCAAACTTCCTCCTCAGCATTGTGGTCATTTAAACCTTGATTCTTGAGAATATTGTCATGTTCTTTCTTGTTTCCTTCCTTCTTTTCCTCCTGTGTTTCATTGCTCTTAGTACCCTTGTTACTCTTTTTGTTACCTCTATCATCTTTGGGAGGAGCTTCTGGCTTTTGTTGACTCTCATACTTCTTCTGAACATTTCTCAGCTCTGGGTGCATGATTCTACAATTTGCTTCACTATGACCTTGAGCTCTGCAATGCCAACAATACTCGGGGACATTTTTATATTCCACCTTTTGGGAAAGGATTCTAGCTCTACATTCTCATTCACAAAATTGATTTGTATTTCTTTCATTTGTGATCTAGTGATATCAATCTCAACTTTTATCTTAGCAGTAATCGGTATTATCTTAGCAATGGTTGCCTTATTAGATACAATAGGGATACCAATAGGTGCAACAATCTGACACAAAGCATCATACTCATAGTAGTGTCATTTCAAGTCTAGGAGATTAATCCAGACTGAAGCTTGAGTTGTTTCAACATCTGATTTGAAATTGTACTTCCACGTTGATAGTTTCACTTGCATATTACAAAGAGTGATAAAGGTTATACCATATATATTCTTTTGATCCTCCTCAAGGTAAAAATCAATAAATATATGATATAGATCAAATGCCCCTATCTTGACAGCTCCTTTAAGAGGTATAGTTTTCTGAATATCGGTGCGAATTAATCATAAGTTTACAGGTGGCCGCCAATAGTGCATGTTCCTCCTTTGAGAATTACACAATCGGTTTTCCTGAGACGAGATTGTAGGGAGTGTAATTAAGCCGTACTTGTCTTCTAGAATCATTGTTTCTAGCACACCCAAGAGCAGAAGAAAATTTGAAGGATGGATCTAGGTTAGAGTAACTTATCTACTCAATTAGAATTTTCGGAGGATAATTATTTATAAAGGGTGAGGGGAGAAGGGGTAGTTGATAGATCTGGTGGATCTGAGGAGCTGGCGGTGTCTCGGCGAGACCATTCCGAGAGGAGTCACCCAATATCTGACCATTATATGTGTAAGAAGACCGTTGTAGTATATAGAAAATATAAAAAAGTTAGAGAGAAGGGAGAGCTTTAGATGAAAGAGAAAGCGAAGGAATAAAATACTCTATCTGCAACATTAAAAGAAAGTACTCTAAATAATATTTCTATTTAGAGTGAGGGTTTAGGGGTAGGGTGGGGGTTCAAGGGTTGGGTGGGTTGGAATGGGTGGAAAGTTCTAATTTTTTTTATTGTTATTCTGATCTTTGTTAGTATTATACGATGAAGAACTATCAAATAAAGTTATAAATCTAAATTGAGGAAAGAAATGTTTAGGCATGAATTGGCATTTATTCCAAAACATAAGATATTTTTTATATATGCTTGTTTAAAAGTTTGTCTCTTTTTGTCTTCTTAAGCTGAGGGTCTATCGGAAACAGTCTCTCTACTACTCGGGATAGTGGTAAGGTCTGCGTACACACTATCCTCCCCAAATCCTACATGTGGTATTTTATTGGGTTGTTGTTGTTGCTTATTTAAAAGTTCAGAATATTATAAAGATTTGGGTCAATTTGGGCGGGTTGGATTACAACCCATTGTTTAACCCATCCTAACCGAAGTGAACTTTGGGCAGGATTGGGCAATGACCCATTTAATTAGTCTGCCCATCTTAACCAGCCCAACCAGCACCTTTGCCACCCCTACTTAAACTAGCCCTGCGGGCTATGGCACACTTTAGGTTCTTTAGAGATAAACTTAAAATTTATGGTCATTGACTTAATGTTACAAAGTTTATTTTTTTCTCCATCAGTTAATTTGTATCAATGGGCTAAGAAGCCGGAATAGCCATTATAAATTGTGCCGGTAACTATTTTTGACTATGAAGTTTCAGCTCATGGCCAATCTAAACATTAGTTTTGATATGATATTCTGCTACTGAAAGCTATAACGATGATTTTCCCATGGCCTTATTTGTTGGACATCTTCAATCGTCAATTTAACAGAACGGTCAATGAAGATCTACAACTTACATTATAAGATTAAATTTTTTATTTTCATTTATGCAAAAACATGTTTTAATTTTTATTTACTTGATTTTGGTCCAATAAAGATGAGTTCCCAGTTAACATTAATGCGTACAAACATCGAAGATTATTTATCCATGTAATAAATTAATATCAGTAAATTTACAATAATATCCTCAATTATTGTATCTAAGGCAATGCCCTACCCCTGGCTATTTCAACACAAGAGTTGCACTTCCTTCATCCATATATATCATATTGCATACCCTAACCCCTTGGACTACTTTGCTCGTTACCTTTCTCATTCCTTTTTTTATTTTTAAGTTTTTGAATAGCTCATCTATTTTTGTACGAAAATGAATGTGATATTTTGTGGGGAAGGGGGGTGGGGGGGGGAAGAAATTGTATCTTAATATTAGGCTAACCAGAAAGTTGAGTTGGATCCTCTTTGGGCCTTCTTGATTGTTGTATACTGTGAGGCCAATTAGTTTTGGGTGGATCAATAGTGGGAGAAAGAGTAGTCCCTAAAGGTGAAAACCAACACATAAACAAAGCCATATCACTACTAGACTATAGACCAAACGAAGTCATATCACTTCTTCATAACCGCTTGAGCAATTAACTTATAAGTAGTTTAGATCGGATGATATTTAATCATATATCCTAGTGGGACGATAGTTTTTCATTACTTTATTACTTGTCGACTGTGTATACTTGTGTGTGCGTTTGACCCCAATAGATCCCTTTATATAGGTGTGAGGGAGAGAGTCTCCAAGAAAACCCTAGTGGGCTATAGGTCTTGAGGCTCATGGGTCGATCTAAATTTAATTAGATTTGAATAGCAAACCCAATTATACTAATCCATGTTACGTATTTGGACCAATATATATTTAATTTATGATAAAATCCAAAATTTCTTATGGATTTAACTTTTATAAATCTTTTAACGTCTACAACCATATTACAGGAATTCGAGTATAAGTGTTTTCTACAACCAACGTTAATGCTACTACTGCAAGAAGGGAATTTGAGCAAGACACACTTTAGTCTTCTATGTCTGGCCCTCCATCCTCATCTTCATCTGAAGAGGGGAGATCTTCAATATATATTGTAACATTCTACTCCTCATTTTGTTCATCGTCCAAAAAAATCTTTACGTAATCCGAATCATCACCTGGAAAAAGTGAGAAACCCTTAGAGAGAAGGGGAACGAAAAGGTGAATGCAACACCCTCTAAATTTTATTTCCTATTCCTAAACTCACCATCCTGTAATAATAGAGCTGGTTACTTGCCGCCCCCACTTTATTTTGTTTCCCTCCCAACCACACAAAAGCTTTATTCGTTTAACCCTTGCATTTTCCAAATAACTCTGTATGTTTAATGATTGGAACTAAAGCACTAACGAAAGATAAAATTTTCAAGGACACAAAGACCAACCCAAACAACTTTTTTATTTACTGGAAGAACTATATTTTAATAAAATTAAACAAAAATTAGCATTACTTGAGAAAAGAATTCCAGGACTTCCTTCCTAGGTTTCATCTTCCATTCTCAATTTCCTAAAGAAAGTTACTAAATTATAAGAAACTATTCACTCTTTTTTCATTTCATCNCCAGCTCTTCGTATTTCTCCTCCTCTTCTTCATTGTTCTTTCTTCTTATGTCTCTAGAAAAGGCAACTGGTCTTTTGGTTGCCTTTGGGGAACTTCGTTGGTGTCATTTCCTGGGCCTCCTGCGTGGGGTTCCACTTCCTGGGCCTATATTGAAAATAAAAGGGGAAAAACATAAGTAGGCAAATTTTAAGAATATTTTCCAGATACCTAGCATCAGTAGGTATTTACATAACAGGCAGCTTAATAAATACATCCCTTAGAAAGAAGCTATAAATATGCACCAATAATCACATCTTAAAAGAATTAGAGCATTTAATTCCTAAAACAAGGTCCAAAGCAGTTTTTTTCGATTCTTTCCTTATGCTGACCAACTTCCTAAATTAGCGCCGGAATTAACGAACAGAGCTCATGAAGAAGTTGAATTTCACCTAAATTAGTAACCCGCTATGCTTTTCTTTGTTGAGTACATGCATATATGAGACTAGCGCACTCTATTTCATATTGGAAAACATATCATACATTTATTCTTGAAGAATTTTAGGTGTCTTATTTGTTGCAGATTAACACAACCTCACAATTTGTTTTCAAACAATATCGAATTGTACATTATATGTATATAAACAGTATAATTATATATATTATTGGTATATAGTTTTATTTTAACTGTATATCAATATTGTAGGGTAAGTCTATGTATAATAGACCCTTGGGGTCCGACCGTTCACCGGACCCCGTACATAGCGGAAGCTTAATGTAACGGGCTTCCCTTTTGTAACGACCCGACCGGTCGTTTTGAGCATTGGTGTAACGACCCGGCCTGTCGTTTTGAGTATTTTAGCCTCGATCCCCTATTTATTGCCTCCTCTATGTTGTATTATGGTTATGTGACCTACCATGGGTGTTTGATTTTGGTTTTGGTTTGGGTGAGTTTTGGAGTGAAATGGGACACGTAGTCCCTAAGTTGGAGATTTAAGTTGAAAGGGTTGATTGTAGTTTAACTTTTTTGTATACGACTTCGGAATAGCGTTTTGACGATTCCAATAGCTTCTTATGGTGATATTAGACTTAGGAGCGTGTCCGGATATTGATTTGGAGGTCCGTAGGTCGTTTTGGCGTGAATTGACGAAAGTTAAAAAGTTGAAGGTTTGGAAGGTTGGAAAGTTTGACCGGGAGTTGACTTTGTTGATATCGGGGTCGGGATCTGATTTTTGGAAGTTGAAAAAGGTCCGTCATGTCATTTATGACTTGTGTGCAAAATTAAAATCAATTGGAGTTGTTTTGGTATGAATCGACATTGGTTTTAGAATTCGAAAGTTCATAGTTTCATATGCTTGAATTGGGTTGCAATTCGTAGAATCGATGTTATTTTATGTGATTTTTGGCCTCGAGTAGGTCCGTTATGTATTTTGTGAGTTGTTGGTATATTCGAACGGGGTCCCAGGGACCCCATGGGTGATTCGGATTGAATCTGGATCAATTTTAGACTTAGCCTCATTGCTGAAGTTCCAGGCCTATTGGTGTCATCGCACCTGCTAAGGGATTGATCGTAGGTGCGGAATCGAGGGTGCGGAAGGCGATGCACAGAAGCAAAAAGGAGAGCCCAGGGCTGGGCTCGCAGGTGCGGACACCTGGGTGCAAGTGCGCCTCCGCAGGCGCAGTCATTTCTTCCGCATAAGCGGAATTTGGGAAGGCCTTTTCGGCAGGACCTCAGATATGGTGGATTCTCTGCAGAAGCGGGCTCGCAGGTGCGAGCCATTGACCGCAGAAGTGGAACCCCTGGAGTTAAGTGGGAACCGCACCAGCGATGGTTTTTTCGCAGGTGCGACTAAAGAATCGCAGATATAGAATATCGGGGCAGAAAAGGTCTAGTTCAAGGGTTTGAGTCTCTTAATCCATTTTTGGACCTAGAGAGCTCGGTGTAAGGCGATGTTTTGGGAGATTTTCAAGANAAGTTGAAAGGGTTGATTGTAGTTTAACTTTTTTGTATACGACTTCGGAATAGCGTTTTGACGATTCCAATAGCTTCTTATGGTGATATTAGACTTAGGAGCGTGTCCGGATATTGATTTGGAGGTCCGTAGGTCGTTTTGGCGTGAATTGACGAAAGTTAAAAAGTTGAAGGTTTGGAAGGTTGGAAAGTTTGACCGGGAGTTGACTTTGTTGATATCGGGGTCGGGATCTGATTTTTGGAAGTTGAAAAAGGTCCGTCATGTCATTTATGACTTGTGTGCAAAATTAAAATCAATTGGAGTTGTTTTGGTATGAATCGACATTGGTTTTAGAATTCGAAAGTTCATAGTTTCATATGCTTGAATTGGGTTGCAATTCGTAGAATCGATGTTATTTTATGTGATTTTTGGCCTCGAGTAGGTCCGTTATGTATTTTGTGAGTTGTTGGTATATTCGAACGGGGTCCCAGGGACCCCATGGGTGATTCGGATTGAATCTGGATCAATTTTAGACTTAGCCTCATTGCTGAAGTTCCAGGCCTATTGGTGTCATCGCACCTGCTAAGGGATTGATCGTAGGTGCGGAATCGAGGGTGCGGAAGGCGATGCACAGAAGCAAAAAGGAGAGCCCAGGGCTGGGCTCGCAGGTGCGGACACCTGGGTGCAAGTGCGCCTCCGCAGGCGCAGTCATTTCTTCCGCATAAGCGGAATTTGGGAAGGCCTTTTCGGCAGGACCTCAGATATGGTGGATTCTCTGCAGAAGCGGGCTCGCAGGTGCGAGCCATTGACCGCAGAAGTGGAACCCCTGGAGTTAAGTGGGAACCGCACCAGCGATGGTTTTTTCGCAGGTGCGACTAAAGAATCGCAGATATAGAATATCGGGGCAGAAAAGGTCTAGTTCAAGGGTTTGAGTCTCTTAATCCATTTTTGGACCTAGAGAGCTCGGTGTAAGGCGATGTTTTGGGAGATTTTCAAGAAAAATATTGGGGTAATAAATCTTAACTCGATTTTGATTATATTACATAAATCTATTGTTAATTTCGTCATTTAATTAGTGTTTTGAGGTGGAAATTTGGAGAAACATTTGTGAAACTTCTTAGGCTAAAATTTGGGGATTTGAAAAGCGATTTGAGGTCGGATTTGAGTAATTCTTATATGGTTGGACTCTTTATCAAACGGGGGTTCGGATTTTATAATTTTGATCGAGTTCCGAGACGCGAGCCCGGGTTGACTTTTTGAGTTGACTTTTTATTTCTTTGCAAATATCATAATTTTATTGTTCGAAATAGTTTTCTATAGTTTATAATTATAATATGAAGTTTCCTATAGTTTTTATTTATAGTATGAATTTATTTTGGCTAGATTTGAGTCGTTCGGAGTTGGATAATCGAGGAACAAGCCTACTAGTGGATTGAGTAGCGTGTTTTGAGGTATGTGTCTTGCCTAACTTTGTGTGGGGGAATTACCGCTTAGGATCGGTCTTGTTTTGTGATAATTATGATGTGTGGAAGTTATGTACGCAAGGTGACGAGTGTGTACACGGGCTAAATGTGGAAATTTATCGGTTCTAGCTATGTAGATTCCTTTCATGCTTTAATTGAGTTATCTTAAAATGTTATATTCATCATCATTAGTCTATTTTCACATGTTCTACTTGTCTTATCTTGTACTTGCTAATTGCCTTACATGTTTAGTTGAAGTTCTTATTTTCTTCACTCTGTATTCACTATTTAACCGTTGAACTCTTTACTTGAAGTTGTTATTCTTGGAATATCTTGTTGTTGAAATTGGTATTGAGTTATAAAGGCTGTGATTCGCATTGAGGCAAAGTGTTAAGTTTTGAAATACTATTCTTGTTGAGTTATTCTCTACCAGTTATTATTGTTGGAACTCTTGTGTACATTGTGGTTGAGCCATGGGCTCTTTATTGTGAAAACATTGTTATTGTTTGTTTCTGTGGTAAGTTGTGATATTAGGCACTTGAGATGTGATTTGTGATACGTTGTGATATTGATACGCATGCAGTGGCATAAGGTTTTGGGGTTGAAACGCGTGCGGTAAGATAAGGTGGGCTTGATACGCGTGGCTAGTAGGGGAACTATTAGAAACCATGTGGTATGATAAGGTGGGCTAAAACACGGGATGCTATTTCAGGAAAATGATTTTCAAAACTAAATGCAAGGCTCCCGCGGTGATAAAAGGAAAGATTGTGATTTATTCTTGTGATTTGAGACTACGAGGTGGTACCTCCGTAGTGACTCTTGTTGACATTTCCATATTGTTGCACTTGTATTTGGTCGTTTGTTTCCTTAGCATATCATTTCTTGTTTTCTCTGTGTTGCATTATTTGTTTTAGTTTCGTGCAGCTAAACTTGATATGTCAATTGTTGTTTCAATTCCATTGCTTTCATTACTATACTACTATACACTTGTACAATTTCTTTTCTTATTTATTCCAGTAGGGCCTTGATTTGACCTCGTCACTACTCTACCGAGGTTAGGCTTGGCATTTACTGGGTACCATTGTATTATACTCATGCTACGCTTCTGCACATTTTTTTGTGCAGATCCAGGTACTTCCTACCATACCAGGCATCAGTGAGTTGAGTTCGTATGTGGAGACTTCGCAGTATGGTTTCGCATTCGCTTATAAGGATTTGGGAGCTGGTAGTATCTTATTTGCATTCACATAGTCTACGTCGTGTTAGCGTAGGTTTAGTTCAGTTGTGCATCGCATTCACGATGTAAGTGCCGCAAACGTGTAGGGTATGTTGATAAGTGTGGATTTTAATCACATATTAGTACCTTCTTACTTTAGTTTTAATCCGAAAGTGTTGATTCTTGTTTCCAATCTAATGAAATTGTGTAAATTATAGTCATGTTGGAGGATTGGACCTTAACGAAGAATTCTAACTCAAAAAGGAGTATTCTACCTCAAAAAGGCAAGAAGGAGTACAGTAGGCCAAAGTGTAGTCCGCAGAAGCAATTCTGTGGTCGCAGAAGAAAGTATGATCCGCAGAAATACACCTGCGGCCGCAGAGAAGACATCTGAGCCTCATAGAAGTTTTTGACAAGTTCGGTCCGTACACCAAATTGTATGGCTGCAAAAGCTGGTCGCACTGACAAGATTAAGAAAAGTTCAGAGAAGGTGCAAGAAGACCAAGTATGAAGCCTCGCCAAAATGCAGTCCGCACATGGAAAAGTGCGGCCGCAGAAGCTGAAGTGCAGCCGCAAATGGAATTGTGCGGCTGCAGAATTCCTCCAACCCGCAGAACCTCCTGAATGTCATTTTTGTCAACGAATTTCAAGGCACTATAAATAGACAGGAAACACTTTTTTAGGGCAAGTTTTGAACTGTAATCAGTTGTAACTGTTATCTTTTACTATTTTGGGAAGGTTGTGACTATTATTGGTGAAGAATCATTAGTTTTATCATTTAATCTTAGTTTATGGCTTTAATTACTTCTTCTTCTTCTTCTTCTTCTTCTTCTTCTTCTTCTTCTTCTTATTCTTCTTCTTCTTCTTCTTCTTCTTCTTCTTCTTCTTCTTTGTTTTCTTCACTTTCTAGCATGAGTAGCTAGATTTTCTCTAGTGTTATGACCCAACCATAGTGTGTGAACCTTATAGGTTATTACTTTTAGTGCTTGTTTATGATTGGGTATTTATTATTTAGCCTTGTTTATGCATTATTTCTAGAATTAGTAGTTACAAATATTGATACATGCCTATTTGACTTAGTCCTTGCTTGAGAAAGAGGGACTTAGTATAGGAAAACTTGGCTAACAAGAAATTGGCTAGTTAAGGTTTTAGCTACTCTAATTAAAGGGTTTGAACTAGAGATAGAGAAAAACCGACTTGATTAACGTGATTTACCCATTAGGTTAACACCTAGGTGAAGGTTACATCCCTAGCCTTTTTTCCCATTTGATTAAAAACATCAAAAACAAGTATTCGCCTTTTCTTCTAATTAGTTTAAATTTGATAGTGTTAATTTTGAGAAACAATCACCCTTTCTTTGGAAGTGCAATTGAGTTATTTCACGTTGTAACTACTCGATCGGTCATTTTTTATAATTGTGCCTCGTTATTCCCTTTTTATGCTTCACACGTGTGTGTTTATGACTCTATGACTTGCGGGTTGGATAGTTTTGTTCCTAGAAGCTTTTGGGTTGATTCGGACCCCTTGATTCTTGACTTAGAAGTTAAAATATTGACTAATCTTGACTTTTATAAAAATGACCCTGGAACTGTATTTTGATGGCTCCGATAGCTTCGTATTGTGATTTCGTACTAGAGCGTATGCCCGAAATTGATTTTGGAAGTCGGTAGGTCGTTTTATGTTAATTTGCTGAAATTTTGCAATTTGAAGTTGAAATATTTTACCGTAGATTGACTTTTAGCTATCGAGCTCGGAATTTGAATTTGGGACTTGGAATAGGTTTGTTATGGTATTTGGAACTTGTCTGAAAAATTTGATAGCATTTAGAGTTGGTTTGATAGGATTCGAATGTTTAGTTGTAATTATAAAAGTTCTTGAAAATTTACTTTGAAACTTAGGCATTTTAGTGTTCAATTCTTAGTTTTAGATGTGGAGGTTCGTCTTGGAGCCTCGAGGGCTGGGATGAGTTTCGGACATATTCCGGAATATTTTGGGACTGAAATTGCAAAATCGGGTGTCTGGTGCCTCTAGTGTCGCAATTGCGAACACTAGGGTCGCATTTGCGACCTTAGCAGGGAACACACATGTATCGTAATTGCGAACACCAGGGTCACATTTTCAACCTTAGTACGGAACCCACATGTATCGCAATTGCGATGCCTGGGTCGTATTTGCGAAGAGGTCTTGGGCTACGCTAGGTTCACATTTGCGATGGTTTTCGTCGCTCTTGCGAAGGCATCAGGGTTCACAATTGCAAACCCATCTTCATATTTGCGAAGAGCTTCCCAGGCCTGTCAGTGCCGCAATTGCAAGATTTTCTTCTCAATTGCGAACCCATGTCGCAATTGCGATAACTGTAGCTAAACATAAGGGCTGGAAGTCGGGATTTCATCTCTCATTCTCTCATTTTTGAACCATAGACTCAGTAGGAGACGATTTGGAGAGGGGATTTTCACCTACAAAATTTTGGTAAGTGATTCTAATCTATTTCTAATCATATTCCATCAATATATCTTAGATTTTAACATCAAAATCATGTGAATCAAAGAGAAAATTTGTGTAATGTTTTCAAGTTTTTGAAAAATAAGAAATTGAGTTTTGAGAGTCGATTTGGACTCGAGTTTTGAAACTAATCACATATATGAACTCTTGGGGCCATGGGTAGTCGGAATCTACCATTGGACTGGGGTTTTGACCGGACGAGCCCCGGGTTGGCTTTTATTGACTTTTTTGAAAAATTGTAAAGTTCATAGATTTTTCTATTATAATTAATTTCTCTAGCATTATTTGATGATATTAAGTCAATTGTGGTTAGATTTGAGCCGTGTGGAGGAAAAATTTAAGGAAAATCTATTTTCGAGAGTTGAATTTTGTGAATGTCGTATCATTTTGAAGCAAAGTTGATAATTGTTAAGATATCTTTCTTGTCGAGAATTTTACATTCATTGTTATTGTTGATATTCTTGTACACGTTGTGGCATAGCCGTGGGCTAATATTGTGGAAACATTGATATTATTGATTGTTGGCAAGTTGTGATATGGGCTCTTGTGGTACGAGTTGCGAGTTGTTATTGTAATATAATATTGACGTGCATGAGGCGGTATAAGGCTTGGGGTTAATGTGTATGCGGCGGTATAAGGTGGGACTTATGTGCATGTTGCTTGTAGGAAAACTAGGGGAAGCCACGCTGCGTTATAAGGTGGGCTAAAGTGTGTGTAGCTATTTTCGAAAAACTGTTTTCAAAACCTATTTTATATGGAAGGCTCACGCGACGGTATAAGAAAAGATTGTGGTTGAGATTGTGAATTGTGAATACGAGGCGGTACCTTGATTGTGATTCTTGATATACTAGTAAGGGTAGCCCATGTTGGGCATGGGCCCAATAATACTATGTTTAAGTTGAGATAATTAGCAAGAGTAAAATATTTTCTTAATTTATATACATTGATAGTACAGAAAAGGGTTAAAATGCCCCTAAACTATTGGAAAATGTTTAAAAATACCCTTCATCCACCTATTGGGCAAAAAATACCCCTTCATCCACCTTTTTAGTTCACTTATGCTCTTTGACCGTTAGGTCAATGCTGAATTAAAAATAATAATTATTTAGATTCCACATGATAACTTCTTATTGATCAAAATTAAAACATCTAACCTATTAGAAAGACCCACCCATATCTACCCCTTTTCGGACTAACCCGCCCCAAACACTAACTCGGTCCGAATAAAAAGTTCAACTAAAAAAAGACGCCCCACTTCCATCTAACTCTGGGTTAACTGCTGCAAAAAAGCATATTAGGAAACCAGGAGATCAAAATTATGCTTCACTAGTGGACTTTCTTGACCAATATGGGAAACTACAAGAAGCTGAAAAAGTCGTTGAATAAGTGCCAATGCAACAAACAGAATTAGCACTGAATTGGAGAAAATAAATTTCCAGCTTATGTGGGTGATAAGGCTTATTAGTTAGGATCTGTTAGCCCTAATGTAATGCAACTGCTAATAAATATCAAGAAGCTACCAAACCTAAGAAAATGCTTACTCACCAATATGTTGAGGTAAAGATATTTCACACAGATGTAATGCTACTGCTTATAGTTGTTGGAAGTTCGCACTAGCATAACTGATGGAAATTGTCACTCCTATTATATTATTTCTTTCAACTTTTAGTGGCATAAAGGTGGACAAATCTAAGATAAGCATGGTGAAAATAGTAAGGGTTATTGATATCATCCATCCATCTAACTCGGAGTTAGACGGAAGCGTGGCGTCTTTTTTGTAGTTGAACTTTTTATTCGGGTCGGGTTAGTGTTTGGGGCGAGTTAGTCTGAAAAACGGGTAGATATGAGTGAGTCTTTCTAATAGGTTAGATATTTTAATTTCGATCAATAAGAAGTCGCCACGTGGAATTTAAATAATTATTATTTTTAATTCAGAATTGCCCTTGGATCACAATTAAATCCTTTTTTCTCTCTTAATTTTTCTGTAATGTTTTTTAGGTTTTTGCTTAATTTTTATAAAATTTATTAGCGTAATAAATGTCCTTCTTCTATTTGATTAGGAAATTTATCTTTAATATCATTGTAAAGAAACTAATACCTCCGGCAATGTTACACTAAATTTGCACCAAGTTAATCATGTCGCTTGATAATACTAAACTAATAGATTTTGCCTGCTCATCAATCATTTTAGATTGTTTTTATATCTCTAATGTGTGCATAATTCATTTTTCTTTTATTATAAATTATTGAATAAAAATGTTCACTTCATTTGGAATAGTCTTATATTATGGCTAGAGTATTAGGTTTGTATGTTGCTTTATTTTTGATAAATTTTTTATAATTTATTTTTACGAAAGTAATTTTCTTTACTCCAATAAATACCTTGTATCACTTCCATTGTATTAGGTTTCTATCTTGTTTCATTTTTTATAAATTTTCTACATTCTATTGTAAGAAATAATTTTTTACTCCAACCAAAACTAAAATTAAAATCTGATAGGAGTAATAGGTTTGGACATCAAAATACTAATTCAACATTTTCATCCACAAAAGTTTTACAAAATGACTACAAGTAATACAAAAATGTTCACAAAGAATAATAACAAATTGTTTTGGAAGGAAAATGAAAATTGATGTACTTTGGTTAGAATATAGCTGGGGAAAAAAGCTGATATGTAATAATATACTCCCCGTTTCAATTTATGTGAACCTATTTCCTTTTTAGTCCGTACCAAAAAGAATGACAACTTTCCTTATTTAGAAATAATTTACCTTTATGCAATGATTTATAGCCACACAAAATATATGTGCCTCATTTTACACCATAAGTTCAAAAATAAATTCTCTTTCCTTAAACTCCGTGCACAGTCAAATGGGTTCACATAAATTGAAACGGATGGAGTATTTAATATGACATAAGCCATTTGATACTCCAGGAAATGGCAATTTCGTAAATGTAAGGTGTGTTGAAAGTTTGAACTTTGAAACATTAAAAGAGAGGTCCACGTGATAGGAAGTGGCAATTTCAGATGCTACTATAAAGTGTAAACGCATGGCATGTAGAATAAATGGTCAGATGGGCCCGCATTTCCAAAGCTATGCATATCTTAAGGGTGATGAGCAATGACATAAGCAAAGGGCAGTTTAGGTAAATCACTCATAAGTTTATGCAGTAGCTACCGTAAGATTCTTTTTTGACCAATAATATTACTCCATTGTAATTGAAATAACCAGAATACCCTCTAAATACCAAGCAGGCATGTTGACCAAGAGGTGTCTTCTATTCCATCTTATTAAGAAGTAGTAATATACACAAGGCGGTATCTCGATGGTGATCCTTATTGTACACGAGGCAGTACCTTGTTGTGATTCTTCTTGTTTCGTTCTTCCTTGTTTTTGTCAGTTATTATCCATATATGGTCATTGTGGTTCTCTTTAACTGATTTCTTTATGTTATTTCCGTGCTTCAATTCCGATATTAGTTCATGTTGTTAACTGTTTCACATCAGCCATTCCTCCGCTTTTCATTATTTATCCTTATTACGTTTTCATACACTTTATTTATATCCTAGTAGGTGTCTTGACCTGACCTCGTCACTACTCTACTGAGGTTAGGCTTGATACTTACTGGGTACCGTTGTGGTGTACTCATACTACGCTTCTGCACATCTTTTTGTGCAGATCCATTTACGTCTGCTCGTGCCGGTCATTAGTGATCATCTATTAGCTGCTTTATGGAGACTTCAAGGTATGTCTGCTCGGCGTCCATAGGCCTCGGAGTCACCTTCCTTTACTTTTACTACAGTTGTACTTTTCATTCAGATAGCGATGTAGTAGACACTCTAGTATAACTCTGTAGAGCTTATGACTTAGTTCCACCGGTCTTGGGGAGTGTACTATTGTAGATCCTGTTTTTGGAAGTTTATACCAGTAACTCCAGTTAGGGAGCAGGCCCCCAAGGCTCCTGTTGCCACCCCAGCACTTCAGTAGACCCTCGCACAATTCTTGAGCATGTTTGGTACTCTAGCTCAGGTGGGGTTGATTCCACTTGCACCAACCACATCTCACGCTGGGGGAGGAGCTCAGACTCCCGCGGTTGGTCCTCGCACATACCGGTTGTTGATACCCAATTTAGCCCTCATATTTTTCAAATAAGTATATATACTTTCAAAATATCATTTTTGCATCATTACTTAATTTATAAGATTTATACAAGTATTTTCTATATTTTTTTTATAATTTTAAAGCTTTAAAAATTGATTTTTCTTGTATTTAAATTACTTGAATATTTACTAATTATTCTCTTAAATTATTTTCAATAGCGTAATCATCCAAATTTGTTATTATACACTCACATACATGTTTTAAAATAGTTTACATTATTTATATAATTATATCTATATTTTAGTTATTTATGTAATTTTGCAAAAATAGCCTATATGCTATGCATAATTACAAATTATTACATTATTCATGCTACAATAGCATTTTTTTATGTTTTATAAATGTTAAGTTATTATTTTCAGTTATTTTATTGCATAAGAAATATTTTATTATTTATTTATTATTTTTATTTAAAATAATTTCGTGTATTTAACTCCTAGCCCAATTTTAGGCTAATTTCGGACCAAAACCAGGCCTAGAGCAATTGGACCATCTCCATTACACCACTCAGCAGCCTAAACCAAAGAACCTTTTAAAACAAATTCGGTCGCAACCCATTTTGAACCCGCCCCACTCCAATTTCCATCCTGGCCGTTGATCTCAAATGATCAACGGCCCATAATAATTCCCCCACCTTCCTTATATCCCATCACCCTAACCCTAACCCCATTTTCCCATTCCGCCTCCTTTGAACCCCTTTATCTCCCCCCTCCCCCCCTTTTCTCTGAAGAACCCTAATTGTCGTCCTTCACCAATCCCTCTCCTAATCCCGTTAACAATGGGATTCACCGTTATTTACTTACCATACTTATGTTCCTTCGCTACTGGTTGCTTCTTTACGGTATTACATAGTACTTGATCTATTTTGGCAAGTACAAATCTTCGAATCTTAGAAATCAGTGTTAATTGTAGGAATCCAGACAATATTTCGTCTATATACATTTATAGCAAGGCTATATGGGTTTGATTCACCAAGATCCTCGACCAATCTTTGATTTCTGTCAACTAGGGCTTGTTGGGTTTTCTCCTAATCCGATTCAAAATCGTTTCCGCATGTTACTCTTTTCTTATTTTTGTGATTCGATTGATGTTTTCCTTTTCTAATTTTGGTTAACTAAACACTATATAAACCCCTCCCCAATTCCATTCTAGGCACCGAAAAACATTTTTCACCGCTATTGAACTCAATATATTTTCCTCACTCGTTCATCTTCTCTGAAACACTTGGCTCTTTGGCCGGCTGAAAGTCAAGGCTATAATATTATTAACCTCCTCCGGTGCAAGCACTGCTCGGGGCCCTTACGAGGCTCTTGTGAACTCTGAAGTATCGGAGATTTGGGGTTCTTGATACCAGTATTCTAAAATCTTGATTCTTTTGCTCGCCTAAGTTTGCTACTGGTTAGTGCCTTTAACTTTTGCAATGTTCAATATTTTTCCTTCTGTATATCTCTATGTGTTCTAGGTATTAAGGACGTTTAAAATTTTGTGAACATGATTTAGTTCCTTTGTTAGTTGTGAATCCTTGATACTGCACTGCTATGATACTCCCCTATCATTCTGTATTCTTTGATAGTTAAATGCATTTTAGTATATGTGATAGATTCCAGTTTGTTCTTAGTTTGCGTTAGGATAATATGTGTTCTTTACTATATCCTGCACTTCTATGTTGAATTTCCTTGTTTTCCTCTGGAATCAGTTCCATACCTCTATGTTTTTCTTAGTATCCGAACATGTTTGAGTTTTGAGTTTCAATGCATGCCTACTGTAGATGTTCTTTTAATGAAACTGATTACCTGTTGTTAGTTATAGAATCCTTTTCATGCCTTGCTTTGGGTACTATGCTAAAACTCTTATGAAAGCATTCCTTTGCTTTGAATGAATTACTGAGTCTTGTGTTTAATCGACTGTTCTTTGCAAACTGGTCACAACTATATGGATCTCATACTGTCTTAAGATCTAGCCTAAACATGTTTCCTTGCTATCTGTAATCCTGATCTTTATCATCATCTAAGACTTTAGGGTAAATGTCACATTTTCTCTCTTATGTATGGTCAACTGACATGTTAATGTGTAGCTAATATGCCTTTCACATGCCATAAGTTTATGTAAAGCCTTTGTACTATGATCTATCCCCACCATGTTAAGTTTCATGATATTGACCAAGTTATACTACTAGTATGTTGATACGTTGTTTGTGACCTTATTAGAACTGCCATGCTTGAACTTTCATTGTAACAGATAGACATTTGAAATCCTTTAGGTTAGTGCCCTATTCTGGACTTGTTTGGCATTGTACACTCTAATATGTTTATCTTATAACCTCAAAAAATCCAATTCCCCTAACTCTCTCAATATGTTTTTCTGCTCAATATGTTTTTCTGCTCAATATGATATCTCTTGCTAATTGATCGAGTCTGGAATGTCAGTATTGTTATATCAACTTGCCATGAGGAATCTAAGCATTATTGATACCCTTAACTTGTATGTTCTTTGTTTAATCAATCTTGATATGTCTGCTTCTAAAATACAAAATGCATTTCTTTAAATTCTGTCACTTATTCATTGTTAGTAGGCCCAGAATTCTTTAAGTGATTGCTAGGTGTATTTGTTAACTCATAATTATTTGGTAAATGAGATTCCATCTGGGTTCTAACATAGTTCCAAAACCTGGACTTGAGTTGTACAATTGATACCCTACAGTGCTTGAGTTGAGTTCGCATCTGGGCCTGTTATTCGTAGAAAAGTGAGCTTGTTGAGAGCCTAGGCAATACTGGTTTATCTTTACTTTTGGGCCTGCTTTTGGCCTGTAGTTTTTCGTGTGTAATATTGAGCATGTAATAATTTGTAATAACAACAATTGGGGTGTTAGTGAAATTGGGGAAATGGGTATATTCTAATGTTTGTATAAAAGGGTAGAGAACATGCATATAAGGTTTATGTGACCTACTTGTTATTCTATCCAACGTGACATATATGCTATTTGGTTTTTCATGTGCACTAGTAGAAACCATGCCTATAGGGAATCACACACTTACTCAACCTGTTTTACTATGTTTACTGTCATGCGTTATTAGACAACATGCCCATAGGAATCAGGTGTCCACTCCTTCAATTCGTGCAACTGCAGTGTATTTACTAGATAACATGCTTGTAGGATTATATTAACTTATGCTCCTCATCTATATATCATGTCTACAGGACCATAATTGGTTAATTAGCTACTGTTATTGCTGTTTCCATCATATTGCTCGCCTAGAAAACATGCCTATAGGGATGAAGTGTTATAGAATCAGTTTCAATTGCCAACTCTTAGAAATCCTGCCTATAGGATATTATTACTTGTCTAAAAAGTATGCCAATAAAAATCAAACGCGGATAATTTTTAAGCTTTCAAACGGTTTTACTGCCTCATTGCGCAAATAATTTAGAGATTATGCCTATAGGATTTGTAATACTTACGATCTGCAAATTTGTTGTTCTAGAACAACAACACTGCCTGTATGCTTGAAATCGAAATCACATAGAAGCATGTCTATAGGACTTAAGGACTCTAATTCATCTTAATTTTGTCTACTGCCTATAATATGAACTTGCTCGCGTGCATTTGTTGCTTACATGTGGAGGCCAACTTGAGCCATTTATTGTCTTTATGTGCAATCCTATTTATTTTGCCTGTAGCCTAGTTTTATCATTTTTGAGCAGCCTAAGTAAGTCTAGAATCACCCCAAATATAGGTCCAAAGCCTCCTCGACTTTAGGCATGGGACGGGTAGTGCACGTATAGGACATGACTTAGAACTGAATTAGAACGCTTTAGGTGAACAACTTTAACATAGTAATCGGGAAGAGGAGATGATAGTCGGTGCCCGCTGAATAATATGAGCAACTCCTATCTAAAAGGAGTTGCGAAGTATTATTTATGTTGCACAGGGTGATCCTTTAGGCTAAAAAACTTAGTACCTCCCTTTCCTTTATCCACTTAGTCATCTAATATAGACCGTTATAGTTGTATCCTTGTAGTCCTTCAGATTTGTACCAATTCTCATTGTGTTATAATGAAACTCTTTTACCTTTTATTCTCTTTATTTATTTGATCATCTCGCCTAATTATAATCCACATAGTCTTAAGTTCGGCCGAGACCCACAGTTGTGGACCTCAAAGAGTGCCTAACACCTTCTCTTTGAGGTAATTTGAGCCCTTACTCGATCTTTGGTGACGTTGACTAGTCAAACAGAATTTTCTCCACAATAGGTGCCCTAACGCACCTTAAAAATCATTAGGTGGCGACTCTTCTCTTTTAATACCCATTTAAAAGAGTTGTCACATGTCGAAAACCCGACTTCGCTTTCGAGAGAAAAAGGGGGCGCAACAGCATGGCGACTCTGCTAGGGATACACTTAGGCTCTTACCATAATGAACTTGACTAACGTGGATTACTTTCTTTATTACTTGTACATCCTTTCTTCACCTTTATTTGTTTAAATTTGCTATTACATACATATCCCTTCCCATATTCACCGTTATTTATTTAAATTCGTTATGACATGCACATCCCTTCTCCGTTCACCTTTATTTGTTTAAATCTATTATGGCATGAACATCCCTTTCCCGTTCACCTTTATTTGCTATGACCACTCTTCATTTCATCTTGTCTAAGACTGCCATATCATGCCTCCCCCATCCCTATTCCCAAATCTGCTTTATTACATTCTTGCATATATTCCACGAACTAAACTGACTCTTTCCTTTTGGCTTTCTTTTCTATATTTCATATGTTTACCTTACTATCGTATTTACTGCTTTTACATATTTATTATGTAAATACTTGACAACGTGTTATTTCTGCATAAAGCATGCTCCACATTATACTCCACTCGTTCCAATTATCAACATAGCGGTGTTTGATGAGTGTTCGCGCTCTTCCAAAATTACCTTTTTTAAATCGAAAAGGCTTATTTGCGGTAGAATAGTCGATCAGCGGTGCAATCGATGGTTTCGTGCCTTTCCCTCTAGAGTTATCCACTTGAGAGTACCAGTCTAGACCATTCTAGAAACCTTACTCCAATATCAAATATACGTTCATCATGTTAAACCTAGTACGGGTTAGAACGTTGTTAAAGTAATAGCCCGCTAAGATAAGCCTTGTCCAAAGTCCGATGGAATTTCTACAGTCCTAATGGACACTACCATGTTATGTGCATTACTTGGAGAAAATGTGCCAATATGTTGATCATTATTGTGTAAGTGGTCGTATCTGGAGGGGGAAAGGGATAACTTTATTTGTTTGTAGAAAATGAAGCACGAAATCTCCAGGTTCGGCATGGTCCAAAACATCCCACCTCTGCTACTTGACTGGTGGAAAGACCTTGCGCCTTGCGACAAGAATCATGTGAGAACAGTACCTGGTG
Organism: Nicotiana otophora; assembly: GCA_000715115.1. Lineage (NCBI taxonomy): Eukaryota > Viridiplantae > Streptophyta > Magnoliopsida > Solanales > Solanaceae > Nicotiana > Nicotiana otophora. Next base: position 18,707 of record AWOL01S0000250.1, on the reverse strand, counting down.
ACTTGCCGTCTTTTCTTAATACCCAACCAAATAGAGCTTTGATTGAGGCTGCTACCATGTTCTGGGATGAGAAAGGAGCGGTCTTCCGATTTGGTGATATAGAAATGACTTCTCTCTTAGAATAAATAGGAGGTTTTGCTAAGCTGCCATGGGATAGTCCGGGGTTACTAGTACCAGAGAATTGCACCCCTCGCGATTTTCTAAAGATGTTGGGCTTTAAGAAAAATGAAGAATTGCTTTTCTTAAAGAAATCCTACATCCCTTTTGGGTTTCTTTATGAGCATTATGGTCATAGTAAGTCATACCGTCTTCATCATGAGGAACTTGCCATTACCTCCCTAGGTTGGACGCACCACCGAGTCTATGTATTCATCATCTGCTTCTTGGGTTTGTTGATATTTACGATGAAAGGGGGAAAGATTCACATTCGTTTAGCTATGGTTGCAAGAACTTTAACGGAAGGCATCGAGGGGAAAACCTACACCATCATCCCTATGATCCTAGCTGAAGTGTACCGCACTCTAGATCGGTGTGAGCAGGGATTCAGACATTTTGAAGGTTGTAATCTATTACTGCAAGTTTGGTTATTGGAACACTTTCAGAGGGGAGAATATCGTCAACAGCTTCTATGACGGCCATTGAATGACTATATAGCCTACCACCATCCAAAGAAAATGACATTCATCCTAGATAGGTTCGCACAGCTCGGAAGTGCTGTAAGTTGGGTACGTTTCTTCAGCAATCTGACAGACAAGAAGGTACATTGGATGTTTGAGTGGTTTCCTAGCAGTGAGTTCATCATCAGGTCGAGGGATACTACTCATTTGGTATTGATCGGGTTGCAAGGAATTTATCCCTATGCTTCTATAAGGGTAATGAGACAGGCAGGAAGAAAACAAGTCATACCTCGGGTTTCCAACATGGTCCAGTACAAGGCATATTTCAAAGGGGACATCATTCCTTTCAAGTTCAAGGCACAACATATGTGGAACCAAAAGGTCATTGTGGAAAGAGAGACTATCGAGCTAGACAGGTACCATGCCGGTCATGTGTATTTATATCCATCATGGTTGGTAGATGATATAGCAGGAGACGTCAAGCTAGGGGTCAATTTGGAAAATAGGATCATTGATGATGATGCTGAGGCACAGGTCAAGTTTAGAAGACTTCGCAAAAGGGTTTTTGAGTCTGAAGCTAGACATCTGGAACAACATAAAATGGACATGGAGGCAATTAATGAATGGAAGGAAATTGCCACTAAGTCCACCGAGAGATTGGAATATCTAGAACAAGGATTGATGGAGCTTGAGGAAAAGATGAAAAAGAGGCTTTCGGATGTCAGAACACANGGCCTTGATTGAGGCCGCTACCATGTTCTGGGACGAGAAAAGGGTTGTCTTCCGCTTTGGTGACATAGAAATGACTCCTCTCCTAGAAGAAATAGGAGTCTTTTCTAAGTTGCCGTGGGATAGTCCAGGATTACTAGTGCCAGAGAATCGCACCCCTCGCGGGTTTCTAAAGATGCTAGGTTTTAAGAAAAATGATGAGTTTCTTTGTTTAAAGAAATCATACATACCATTTGAATTCCATTATGAGTGTTACATGCATAGCAAGTCATATTGCCTTCTTCATGATGAACTCGCCATTACTTCCTTGGGTTGGACGCACTGCCGGGTTTATGTGTTCATCGTCTGCTTCTTGGGGTTGTTGATATTTCCAATGAAAGGGGGAAGGATTCATACCTATTTAGCCATGGTCGCCAGGACTTTGATGGAGGGCATCGAGGGACAAACTTATACCATCATCCCCACGATCCTAGCCAAAATGTACCACACTCTAGATTGGTGCAAACAAGAATTCGGACACTTCAAAGTTGTAATCTGTTACTACTAGTCTGGTTGTTGGAACACTTTCAGAGGGGAGAATATCGTCAAGAGCTTCTGCGACGGCGTTGAATGATTACATAGCTTACCATCACCCAAAGAAGATGACATTTATTCTAGACAGGTTTGCACAGCCTGGAAATGTTGTAAGTTGGATGCGTTTCTTTAATAATCTAACAGACAAGCAGGTACATTGGATGTTTGAATAGTTTCCTAGCGGTGAGTTCAACATCAGGTTGAGAGAGACTACCCATTTGGTACTGATTAGGTTGAGAGGCATCTATCATTATGCTCCCATAAGGGCAATGAGACAAGAGGGAAGAAAATAGGTCATACCTCGGGTTTCCAACCTGGTCCAGTACAAGGCAGATTTCAAAAGAGACGTCATTCCATTCAAATTCGAGGCACAACATATGTGGAAGCAGAAGATCATTGTGGAAAAGGAAACTATTGAGCCAGACAGGTATCATGCCGTTCATGTGTACTTCTACCCATCATATTTGGTAGGCGATATAGCAGGAGACGTCAAGCCGAGAGTAAATCTGAAGAACATGATCATAGATAATGTTGTTGAGGCACAAGTCAAGTATAGGAGGCTACGCAAAAGGGTTTTATGTCTAAAGCTAGATATCTGGAACAACATAAAATGGACATGGAGGCAATTAATGAATGGAAGGAAATTGCCACTAAGTCCACCGAGAGATTGGAATATCTAGAACAAGGATTGATGGAGCTTGAGGAAAAGATGAAAAAGAGGCTTTCGGATGTCAGAACACAGATGGCAGTGAAGGAGGGCATCTAGCAAAAGCTTATTTATTATTGGATATGCGCGACTTGGGGAACTTGATTGATGGAGTCAAAAGAGCCAAGCATGGAGAAGGTCCTTCAGGGACCAAGTAGACTAGCAAATAATGTCCTTTATTATTTTCTAGCCTAGTTTTAGATTTCAATTGTAATAAGGCTAAATTCCATTAGTAACTTTATTATTATTGTCAATTTAGTGAAGGTTTGGATCATTTTCACATTAACGAAATGACGTAATTATTGGCATCAATTTTCTCCAAGTCTATGTGTCGCTTAGGCCTACCTCGGGCACAACGAATTCCGCAAATTAGGACGCGAATTATTACATGATTTTCCAAAAAATATTTAATATTTCAAGCATTCTTTCAATACCCCTTACTAACTTGGGTACCTTTTGTTTTTCTTCTTCTTCTTTCTTTTGATTATTCCCACTCCCCAAGGTTGGTTCGTACATACTGGCATCGTCAGCATATCACACTAGATCCAGAGGTCCTCCACCTCCTCCTCCACCAAGCGATCCTAAAGGCAAAAGCAAAGGGAAAGGGAAAATAGTTGATTTTAGTGGTATCAGGAAAGACAACGCCACCCTGGTAGAAAATGTCGAAACTTCGGATGGCCGAAGTACTCCGGCACAGAATGAACTAGTGTTACGTCTGGAACAGAAAATTCTGCAGCTACAAGGGGAACTTGAGAAGGTCCGAAACTTGGTAAACCTTTTTCTCACCCTCAATGTCCCTAATATTAACCAGCAAAATCCAACTACCCAAAACCAAGCACCACCACAAAACACACAAAACCAAAATTCACCGCCAAATCCTCCTGCACCACACCAGTACCCTACGCCTCCTCAAAACCTTAACCCTCCACCAGCACTTACTCCTCAACAACACCACCATCATCCAACTCCATACCCACAAACTACCACTTATCACACTCCCCAGAATGCACCGCAAACCACTCCTGATCCCCAAAACTCAACCAATTGCCACCCTTATGCCCAGATTCCCAGAGTTTATTAAAATAATCCCATTTACGTGGAAACCTTACCCCACACCCTGCAACAAACCCTATATATACCTGAATCAACTGAGAAAGACCTACTCATTAAGAATATGGCGGAAGAACTCAAGAAGCTCACTGGCAGAGTTCAGAGTGTCGAAGGTGGTAAAGGCATTGAAGGTTTAAAATATGAGGACTTGTGCATTCAGCCAGATGTTGAACTGCCGGAGGGTTACAAACCTCCCAAGTTCGAAATGCTCGATAGAACTGGTGATCCGAAAGTGCATCTGAGGACATATTGTAACAAACTTGTAGGAGTGGGCAAATATGAACGAATCCGTATGAAACTGTTCATGCGAAGCCTCACCGGAGATGTGTTGTCTTGGTATATCAATCAGAACCTGAAGAAGTGGGTTAATTGGGTAAGCATGGCGTCAGATTTCATGGAAAGGTTCAGGTTCAATGCAGAAAACACACCAGACGTTTTCTACATTCAAAACCTCAAGAAGAAACCGGCAGAAACCTTTCCAAATATGCTACTCGGTGGAGATCTGAAGCTACGAAAGTAAGGTCCGCACTTGAAGAAGAACAAATGAATAAGTTCTTCGTCAGAGTTCAAGACCCGCGGTACTATGAAAGGCTTATGGTTATTGAAAATCACAAATTCTCCGACATCATCAAGCTGGGAGAAAGAATAGAAGAAGGGATTAAGACTGCGATGGTGACAAATTTCGAGGCACTGCATGCCATGAATAAAGCATTATGATCGGGAGGTATTTCGAAGAATAAAAAAGTGGGAGCCATAATGGTGGCTCAGGGTCCTAAGTCTCCTCTCACATACCAAACGCCTCCACCCACATACCAGCCTTCACCCCCAGATACCGACAACCTGCTACTACCTACCACGCCTATAACACTCAACCCACATATTACCACTCACCACCACTTGCCCGCAAAAACTACCAAAAACCACGACCAAACATCGACCGCAGACCACCTAGACAATACACCCCAATCGCTGAGCCCATAGGCCAATTATATAAGAGATTAAAGGTTGCTAGTTATGTCACTCACATCCATGCCATTACTATGGAGAATTCCTCTCAGTGGATTAACCCGAAGAAGACATGTTCCTATCATTCAGGCATGAAGGGTCATACAATTGATGAATGCCGCACATTGAAAAATAAGATTCAGACACTGATCAACAAAAAGGTCATACACGTAAAGGAAGTTGCACCAAATAATCGTAACAATCCTCTCCCGGATCACAGAGGTGAGGGAGTGAATGTGATAGAGACCGACAAGGAATGGGATCCGGAGGGGTTAATCGGACTCATTCGGGAGGGGGATGATCCTAAAATGTCTCCGTTCACCCTCACACCCGTTGTGGTACAAAACCAAGAACTGTTTGATGTCGAGGTAACTACACCCTTCAATGTGATGGTAGCCCCCATGCCATCTTACAAGTCTGATGCTATCCCATGGGATTATGTTGCGAAAGCAAGGAGTAAAGGAAAAGCAAAAATGGAGGAAATAGGTATGGCGCAAGGCATGACTAGAACTGGTAGAGTCTATACACCTGAGCACCTGGGAGGAACAAGCAAAGAAGCTATATCTAAGCTACCTGTTGTTGAGACTGGCCCTGATGACCTTTGGAGAAAGGTACAAGCAAGGGAATACTATGTCGTCAATCATCTGAACAAAACTCCCGCTCAGATATCCATCTTGTCACTGCTACAAAACTCCGAGACATACAGGAATTCCTTGATGAAAGTGCTGAGTGAAGCTTATGTACCCACAAACATCACTAGTAGGGAGATGGCCAACATGGTCGGACAGGTATTAGAAAGCCACAAAATCACTTTTCACGAGGATGAATTACCACCAGAAGGATTAAGTCATAACAGGGCACTACAAATCACAGTACAATTTGAGGATAAGTTCATCGCCTGGGTCCGGATAGACGGGGGTTCTAGTCTTAATATATGCCCACTGACTACTCTAAAGAGGTTGGGTAAAGGCCTGCACGAGATACGGCTGGGAAGTATAAATGTAAAGGTGTTTGATGGAACCCAAAGAGCCACAATTGGAGAAATCAACCTCAACCTAAAAATGGGCCCGACCTGGTTTGCTGTTGAGTTCCAAGTTTTGGATATATCTGCTACCTATAATCTATTGTTGGGATGACCCTGGATACACGTCGTTGGGGTAGTGGCTTCTACTCTACATTAGGCTGTGAAGTTTGAATGGAATCATCAAGAAGTGATTATCCATGGGGATGGAAGTAACCCCATCTACACCAATCAGACCGTTCCAGTCATCGAGAATAGGAAGAAGCTGGGTGGAGAAACGTACCATCACATTGAGCGAGTCAACGCAATTGAAAAGGATCAATGGTGGAGTAACAATATAGAAAGCATATTACTATGGATAGGATATGAACCTGGCAAGGGTCTCGGCAAAAACCTCCAAGGGATCACCAAACCCGTAGAATCGCAGTGTCATCGCACAACTTTTGGGCTCAGATATGAATATACTTGGCAATAGTACCAGGATTGGTCGTCGCCATGGCGTGGTCCTTATTATCCGCTGGAACAACCAGTACCACCTCTGCACCAAATATTTCATCAAGCTGACATGATGTGGGGATCTGAGGAAGATGAAGTCTTAGCTGACATGAGGAAACTATTTCTAGATGAAGAAGATATGGATTGCAGTGCGATCGTTGAGGAGGAGGAGGAGGAGGAAGACCTTACCATTCAGACCGTGGGAAAAAGAGTTGTTCTCAAAAACTGGACTATTGCACCATCTCGGGCCCGTCGAGTTCCTGGGTAGCTTAGCAGATTAGCATCAATTATTTTTAAGCATTTGAGACATTTTCAGTATTTTGTTTTGAATAATTACTCTAGTCATCGAGCCTCATTTGTTAATGTTTTAATGATTTCAATTAATACATTGCTACTTTACGTATTTACTATTATTCTCTATATTTTCTCTTTTTACAGCATTATTATTACCTATCCCGACAAACTTGTGACTGTGACATATAATAAGACAACGCAACATAAGGATAGTGATTGAGAGGACCTGGAATATGATACGATACCTGAGGAAATCGTAAGAGAAGTGGAAAATTTTGAAAACAAGCCAAAGTCCAATTTGGACAAAACTAAAGTAGTTAACTTAGGGGATTCCGAACTGGTTAAGGAAACACGCATAAGCATTTATCTATCACCGTCAGAGAAAGAAGAGTACATCAGATTCCTAAAAGAATATGAAGATATCTTTGCATGGTCCTACGACGATATGACGGGTTTGAGCACATCCACAGTAGCTCACAAGTTACCCACTAATCCTACATGTCCACCGGTAAAGCAGAAGCTCAGAAAATTCAAGCCGGATATGAGTTTGAAGATAAAAGAGGAGGTCACCAAGAAAATCAAAGCCAAGGTTCTTAGAGTGGTTGAGTACTTGACTTGGTTGGCCAACATCGTGCCAGTTTCGAAGAAAGATGGGAAAGTCAGAGTATGTGTTGACTACCGAGATCTAAACAGAACAAGTCCCAAAGATGATTTCCCGTTACCTAATATACACATATTGATCTATGCCAAAAATGAACTACAATCCATTGTGGATTGCTTCACGGGGTACCATCAGATCTGGATGGATGAGGAGGATGCTGAAAAGACAGCCTTCATCATTCCATGGGGAATATATTGTTATAAAATGATGCCATTTGGTCTGAAGAACGCCAGAGCTACCTACATGAGAGCCATGACAACTATTTTCCATGACATGATACATAAAGATATAGAAGTGTGCGTGGATGACGTTATCATCAAATCCAAAAGGAGTACGGATCACATATCAAATCTGAGGAAATTCTATGATCGGCTTCGCAAATATAATCTGAAATTGAATCCTGCAAAGTGTGCTTTTGGAGTCCCTTCCGGGAAATTGTTAGGATTCATCGTCAGTCGCAGAGGAATTGAGTTAGACACATCAAAAGTCAAAACAATCTAAGACTTGCCACCTCCGAAGAATAATAAAGATGTGATGAGCTTTTTAGGGCGTCTTAATTACATCGGTCGCTTCATAGCACAATCAATAATGATATGTGAGTCGATCTTCAAAATGCTGAGGAAAGATGCTGCAACAAGTTAGACTGAAGAATGCCAGAAAGCCTTCGACAAAATCAAGGAGTATTTATCCAAGCCGCTCGTTCTGGACCCACCAGACCTAGGAAGACCACTGCTACTTTATTTGTCTGTACTGGATAGAGCTTTCGGTTGCGTTTTGGGACAACATGATGAAACTGGAAGAAAAAAGTAGGAAATATATTATTTGAGCAAGAAATTCACACCCTACAAAGCCCAATACTCTTTGCTTGAACGCACCTGCTATGCTTTGACATGGATATCTCATAAGTTGAGATATTATTTCTGTTCATACACTACATATCTCATATCGAGGATGGATCCACTGAAATATATCTTTTAGAAGCCCATGCCTACGGGGTAAGTTAGCAAAGTGGAAAATATTACTGAGCGAGTCTAACATCGCCTATGTAACTCAAAAGGTAGTCAAAGGGCAAGCATTGGCAGATCATCTGGCAGAAAATCCCGTAGACGGAGAATACGAACCATTGAAAACATATTTTCCCGATGAGGAGGTGTCGTTCATGGGAGAAGATATCACTAAAGCATATGATGGTTAGAGAATGTTCTTCGACGGAGCAGAAAACTTCAAAGGAGTAGGTATCGGAGTGGTTTTGGTATCAGAAACCGACCAACACAATCCAGTATCTACAAAACTCAGGTTTCCATGAACCAACAATATGGCAGAATATGAGGCTTGCATCTTGGGACTCAAGTTGTCCATTGACATGAATGTTCAGGAGTTGTTGGTAATTGGAGATTCCGATCTGTTGGTGCATCAGGTTTTAGGAGAATGAGCTACAAAGAACACCAGAATATTGCCATATTTGCACTGTGTACAAGAGCTGATCAAAAGGTTCACAAAGATAGAATTCAAACATGTTCTGAGCGTTCAAAATTAGTTCGCAAATGCATTGGCCACTCTATCTTCCATGATACAACACCCAGACAAGAACTTCATCGATCTTGTCCCAATAGGAATTCATAAACAACTAGCTTATTATGCTCATGTTGAAGAACAGAGCGATGGAAATCCGTGGTTCCACGACATCAAGGAATATTTGGCAAAAGGAGAATATCCAGAGCGCTCTACCCATACTCAGAAGTGAACGCTTCGAAAATTAGCCAACTATTTCTTTCAAAGCGGACGAATTCTATATAGAAGAACTCCTGACTTGGGATTATTATGGTATGTCGATGCCAAGGAAGCTTCCAGATTGCTCGAGGAAATACATGCCGGAACCTGAGGACCACACATGAATGGTTTCACCTTAGTCAAAAAGATACTAAGAGCGGGATATTTCTGGATGACTATGGAAACATACTGCATCAAGTATGTTCAGAAGTGTCACCAATGCCAAATATATTCTGACATGAAACGAGTACCACCCAATGAACTCAATGCAACAAGTTCACCTTGGCTTTTCCCAGCTTGGGGTATGGATGTCATAGGCCCGATCGAACCGGCCACTTCGAATGGGCATAGATTCATTCTAGTGGCCATAGACTACTTCACAAAATGGGTTGAAGTTGGATCTTACAAAACTGTAACTAAGAAGGTTGTAGCAGATTTTGTTCGGGACCGCATTATTTGTCGGTTTGGAGTACCAGAGTCAATCATCATCGATAACGCCGCCAATCTCAACAGCGATCTGATGAAGGCCATGTGTGAAACCTTCAAGATCAAGCTAAGAACTCCACAGCATACAGGCCGCAAATGAATGGAGCTGTAGAAGCCGCCAACAAGAACATCAAGAAGATATTGAGGAAAATGGTTGATTATTACAAACAATGGAACGAGAAGCTTCCATTTGCTCTGCTCGGGTATCGTACCACGATTCGCACATCAGCTGGGGCAACTCCTTACCTATTGGTTTATGGTACTGAAGCGGTTATTCCTGCCGAGGTAGAAATCCCTTCTTTGAGAATTATACAAGAAGCTGAGCTCAGTGATGCAGAATGGGTATAGAGCCGCTATGAACAACTAGCTCTCATTGATGGTAAAAGAATGAATGCGGTGTGTCACGGCCAACTCTATCAGAACATGATGGCAAGAGCCTTCAATAAAAGGGTCAGACCGAGGCAATTTACACCGGGGCAATTGGTGCTAAAACGAATTTTCCCACATCAAGATGAAGTTAAGCAGAAGTTTTCACCCAATTGGCAGGGTCCCTATATGGCTCATCGGGTACTGACATGAGGAGAACTTATACTTGCATAAATGGACAGAGAGATTTGGCTGAAACCTATCAACTCAGACGCAGTCAAAAGATACTATGTTTAGGATTGTTCGAACTTCTTCACTTGATGTAACTGAACTATGCTTGACCTGATTCCCATTTAAGAGGGGATACGTAGGCATCCCTGTGGGTTCGGTCACATCTTAATAAAATATTCATTTTCCTATGGTCAGAAACTAGGGGCAAGAACGCAAGTTCACTCGACTTCATCGTGTATGGAACAACCAAAAAGTATTGTCAGAAGTATGCATTTAAACTGGGGCAGAATTTTGAGGAGGACCCTCAAATTTCTAAAAACAAGGAGGTTGCAATGTCTTTAAATGTGTCACAGTCACCGGTTCATCTAAATTATTTGATCTTACATGCTACAATACATTTCAAGCAACTATATTTTTGCAAATAATTTGTTAAATGCATATATATTTTTCAAAAACTTTGTTTCTATAACAGCCGAATGCTACCCAGGGTAACTCAAACAGGACTGCAAGACAAGAGTGAAGGAAAAGCAAGGAGTCAAGAGCATGAACCAACCTTTCCCCCGCATAACTCACAATTTTTCTTTGAATGCAGGCACAACAAACACAACAGGAATATTCGCAAATATATACCCACAGCAAAATCAATATCTTCATAACGACAAGGTTGCCAAATGCAACACATACCTCACTCTCTCACAGCTATCCTTTGCTTTTCTCGCATAAGGCTAAGCATTGCCTTTCCTTGCATGAGACTAAGCATTTTCTCCATTCTATGCATGAGACTAAGCATTGCCTTCATAATTGCATAAGGCTAAGCATTGCCTTTCCTTGCATGAGACTAAGCATTTTCTCCATTCTATGCATGAGACTAAGCATTGCCTTCATAATTGCATAAGGCTAAGCATTGCCTTTCCTTGCATGAGACTAAACATTGTCTCCTCTTCTTGCATGAGGCTAAGCATTGTCTCCATAATTGCATAAGGCTAAGCACTGCCTGCATGAGACTATGCATTGTCTCTTCTTCTTGCATGAGGCTAAGCATTGCCTCCATAATTGCATAAGGCTAAGATCTGCCTCCATGAGACTAAGCATTGTCTCCTTTCCTTGCATGAGGCTAAGCATTGCCTCCGAAATTGCGTAAGGCTAAGCACTACCTTTCTTTGCATGAGACTAAACATTGTCTCCATTCTTTTCATGAGACTAAGCATTGTCTCCTTTTCTTGCATGAGGCTAGGCATTGCCTCCATAATTTCATAAGGCTAAGCACTGCCTTTCTTTGCATGAGACTAAGCATTGTCTTCATTCCTTGCATGAGACTAAGCATTGCCTCCATAATTTCATAAGGCTAAGCACTGCCTTTCTTTGCATGAGACTAAGCATTGTCTTCATTCCTTGCATGAGACTAAGCATTGTCTCCTTTTATTGCATGAGACTAAGCATTGTCTCCATTTCTTGCATGAGACTAAGCATTGCCTCCATAATTGCATAAGGGTAAGCACTGCCTTTCTTTGCATTAGACTAAGCATTGTCTCCATTGCAGCATGAGGCTAAGCCTTGTATCCATTCCTTTGCATGAGACTAAGCACTATCTCTACTTCTTGCGTGAGGCTAAGCATTGCCTCTGTAATTGCATAAGGCTAAGAACCGCCTTTCCCTGCATGAGACTAAGCATTGTCTCCCTTCTTCGCATCGGGCTAAACACTGCCCTCATCTCATACAAGACTAAGCCTTGTCTTGTCCTGTCCTCGCATATAACCAAGCATCACTTGTTTCTTTTGTCAAACGATCAATACTGCCATATCCTTGCATTTCATGGGCTGAAACATCTTGTCCGAAGGCGTCATAGTCCGAAGGCACCATCCTCATAGCCGGGAGACTCCATTTCATGGCCTGAGGATCTCTCACTACTACACATCATTATTCAATGGCGTCATAGTCCAGAGGCACTATCCTCATAGCCCGAGGACACCATTTCATGGCCTGCAAATCCCTTATCATACGTTTCATGGCCCAGGATGTCATGGTCTAAGGACATCATCCTCACCGTCTAAAGACAACATTCATGGTCCAAAGGGAATTTACATCATGTTTAAATAACCCATATATATTCGCATGCACCGTGTTTTAAGTTTTGCAGGTAATTCAGGAGGTAACTGTCTTGCAAATGGGAGCAATCTTCGCTCTTGTTTCCGTTCACAACATTCACATCCTTCGATTGCTTCAAACATAACCGACTACTAGCAATTGACTACCTTTTACTCTACGACCATTCGAACATTTACCTCATACACTCGTAACATCCAAAATTCGCATTCATGACCCCATCTAAAATTGTCCGTTACTTACAACAATATCCTACCCAAAAGAACCTTTTCGAAACATGCGACCATTCTTATCACAACTCCATCAGTTTCGTTCGTCGTTGGATCTAGAACTACACACGGCCTGATTTCTGTAACACCAGGAATATGTAGGCAACTCAGGAACCAGGGTTCGGCCCCATTTTTCAAATCACATCATTCCCACTCAATTCGGCCAAAATTGGTTATCATTTTTCTTTACACGACAACTCTTCCATCATTCCCGGGTAAAGAGGGGCAGCTGTTGATACCTAATTTTGCCCTCATATTTTTCAAATAAGTATATATACTTTCAAAATATCATTTTTGCATCATTACTTAATTTACAAGATTTATACAAGCATTTTTTTATAATTTTTTATTATTTTAAAGCTTTAAAATTTTATTTTTCTTGCATTTAAATTACTTGAATATTTACTAATTATTCTCTTAAATTATTTGCAATATAGTAATCATCCAAATTTGTTATTTTATACTCACATATATGTTTTAAAATATTTTACATTGTTTCATATAATTATATCTATATTTTAGTTATTTATGTAATTTTGCAATAATAGCCTTTATGCTATGCATAATTACAAATTATTACATTATTCATGCTACAATAGCATTTTTTATGTTTTATTTTATATATGTTAAGTTATTATTTTCATTCATTTTATTGCATAAGTAATATTTTATTATTTATTAATTATTTTTATTTAAAACAATTTCGTGTATTTAACTCCTAGCCCAATTTTAGGCTAATTTCGGACCAAAACCATGCCCAAAGCAGCTGGCCCATCTCCATTACACCATTCAGCAGCCCAAACCAAATAACCCTTCTAAAGGAAATCCGATTTCGACCCATTTTGAACCAGCCCCACTCCCATTTCCATCCTGGCCGTTGATCTCAAATGATCAACGACCCATAATAATTCCCCCACCTTCCTTATATCCAATCACCCTAACCCTAATCACACTTTCCCATTCCACCGCCTTTGAAGCCCTAAATCTCCCCCCTCCTTTTTTCTCTGAAGAACCCTAATCGCCGTCATTCACCAATTCCTCTCCTAATCCGGCTCAATTCTTAGGGCAGCGACCCATAAAAACATGGGATTCGCCGTTATTTACTTACCATACTTATGTTCCTTCGCTACTGTTTGCTTATTTACGGTATTACATAGTACTTGCTATATTTTGGCAAGTACAAATCTTTGAATCAAGGGAATCAGTGTTAGTCGTAGGAATCCAGACGATATTTCGTCTATATACATTTATAGCAAGGCTATATGGGTTCGATTCACCAAGATCCTCAGTCAATCTTTGATTTCTGTCAACTAGGGTTTGTTGGGTTTTCTCCTAATCCGATTCAAAATCATTTCCTCATGTTACTCTTTCCTTATTTTTGAGATTCGATTGATGTTTTCATTTTCTGATTTTGGTTAACTGAATACTATATAAACTCCTTCCCAATTCCCTTCTAGGCACCGAAAAAGTTTTTCACCGCTATTGCACTCAATATATATTTCTCACCCATTCATCTTCTCTAAAACACTTGGCTCTTTGGCCGGCTGAAAGCTAAGGCCATAATATTATCGACCTCCTCCGATGCAAGCACTGCTCGGGGCCCTTTCGAGGCTCTTGTGAACTCTGAAGCATCGGAGATTTGGGGTTCTTGCTACCAGCATTCTAAAATCTTTATTCTTTTGCTCGCCTAATTTTGCTACTGGTTAGTGCCTATAACTCTTGCAATGTTCAATATTTTTCCTTCTGTATATCTCTATGTGTTCTAGGTATTAAGGACGTTTAAAATTTTGTGAGCATGATTTAGTTCTTTTGTTAGTTGTGAATCCTTGATACTGAATTGCTATGATACTCCCCTGTCATTCTGTATTCTTTGATAGTTGAATGTATTTTAGTACATGTGATAGATTCCAGTTTTTTCTTAGTTTGCGTTAGGATAATATGTGTTCTTCACTATATCCTGCACTTCTATATTGAATTTCCTTGTTTTACTGTGGAATCAGTTCCATACCTTTGTGTTTTTCTTAGTATCCGAACATGTTTGAGTTTTGAGTTTCAATGCATGCCTATTATAGATGTTCTTTTAATGAAACTGACTACTTGTTGTTAGTTATATAATCCTTTTCATTCCTTGCTTTGGGTACTATGCTAAAACTCTTATGAAAGCATTCCTTTTCTTTGAATGAATTACTGAGTCTTGTGTTTAATCGATTGTTCTTTGCAAACTGGTAACAACTATATGGATCTCATACTATCTTAAGATCTAGCCTAAACATGTTTCCTTGCTATATGTAATCCTGATCTTTAGCATCATCTAAGACTTTAGGGTAAATGTCACATTTTCTCTCTTACGTATGGTCAACTGACATGTTAATGTGTAACTAATCTGCCTTTCACATGCCATAAGTTTCTGTAAAGCCTTTGTACTATGATCTATCCCCACCATGTTAAGTTTCATAATATTGACCAAGCTATACTACTAGTATGTTGATGCTATTTGTGACCTTATTAGAACTGCCATGCTAGAACTTTCATTGTACCAGATAGACATTTGAAATCCTTTAGGTTAGTACCCTATTATGGACTTGTTTGGCATTTTAC
This sequence comes from Nicotiana otophora, assembly GCA_000715115.1. NCBI lineage: Eukaryota > Viridiplantae > Streptophyta > Magnoliopsida > Solanales > Solanaceae > Nicotiana > Nicotiana otophora. The sequence goes on along the minus strand of AWOL01S0000250.1, from coordinate 3,673 downwards.
ACTCTAATATGTTTATCTTATAACCTCGGAAAACCCGATTCCCCTAACTCTCTCAATATGTTCTTCTGCTCAATATGCTATCTCCTGCTAATTGATCGAGTCTGGAATGTCAGTATTGTTATATCAACTTGCCATAGGAATCTAAGAATTATTGATCCTCTTAACTTGTATGTTCTTTGTTTAATCTATACTGCTATGTCTGCTTCTGAAATATAAAATGCATTTCTTTAAATTTTCTCACTTATTCGTTGTTAATAGGCCCAGAATTCTTTAAGTGATTGCTAGGTGTATTTGTTAACTCGCAATTGTTTGGTAAGTGGGACTCCATCTGGGTTCTAACATGGTTCCAAAACCTAGACTTGGGTTGTACAATTGATACCCTCCAGTGCTTGAGTTGAGTTCGCATCTAGGCCTATTATTCGTAGAAAAGTGAGCTTGTTGAGAGCCCAGGCAATACTGGTTTATCTTTACTTCTGGGCCTGCTTTTGGCCTGTAGTTTTCCGTGTGTAATATTGAGCCTGTACTAATTTGTAATAACAACAATTGGGGTGTTAGTGAAATTGGAGAAACGGGTATATTCTAATATTTGTATAAAAGGGTAGAGAACATGCATATAAGGTTTATGTGACCTACTTGTTATTCTATCCAACGTGACATATATGCTATTTGGTTTTTCATGTGCACTAGTAGAAACCATGCCTATAGGGAATCACACACTTACTTAACCTGTTTTACTATGTTTATTGTCATGCGTTATTAGACAACATGCCTATAGGAATCAGGTGTCCACTCCTTCAATTCGTGCAACTGCAGTGTATTTACTAGATAACATGCTTGTAGGATTATATTAACTTATGATCCTTATCTAGATATCATGTCTATAGGACCATAATTTATTAATTAGCTACTGTTATTGCAGTTTCCATCATATTGCTCGCCTAGAAAACATGCCTATAGGGATGAAGTGTTATAGAATCAGTTTCAATTGCCAACTCTTAGAAATATTGCCTATAGGATACTGTTACTCGTCTAGAAAGTATGCCAATAAAAATCAAACGTGGATAATTTTTAAGCTTTCAAACGGTTTTACTGCCTTATTACGCAAATAATTTAGAGATTATGTTTATAGGATTTGTAATACTTACGATCTGCAATTTTGTTGTTCTAGAACAACAGCACTGCCTGTATGCTTGGAATCAGAATCACATATAAGCATGTCTATAGGACTTAAGGACTCTAATTCATCTTAATTTTGTCTAGTGCCTATAATATGAACTTGCTCGCGTGCATTTGTTGCTTGGAGGCCAACTTGAGCCATTTATTGTCTTTATGTGCAATCCTATTTATTTTGCCTGTAGCCTAGTTTTATCATTTTTGAGCAGCCTAAGTAAGTCTAGAATCACCCCAAATATAGGTCCAAAGCCTCCTCGACTTTAGGCATGGGACGGGTAGTGCACGTATAGGACATGACTTAGAACTGAATTAGAACGCCTTAGGTGAACAACTTTAACATAGTAATCGGGTAGCAGGAGATGATAGTTTGTGCCCGCTGAATAATATGAGAAACTACTATCTAAAGGAGTTGCGAAGTATTATTTATGTTGCACGGGGTGATCTTTTAGGCTAAAAAACTTAGGACCCCCCTTTCCTTTATCCACTTAGTCATCTAATATAGACTGTTATAGTTGTATCCTTGTCGTCCTTAAGATTTGTACCAATTCTCATTGTGTTATAATGAACTCTTTTACCTTTTATTCTCTTTGTTTATTTGATCATCTCGCTTAATTATAATCCATATACTCTTAAGTTCGGCCGGGACCCATAATTGTGGACCTTAAAGAGTGCCTAACACCTTCTCTTTGAGGTAATTTGAACCCTTACCCGATCTTTGGTGAAGTTGACTAGTTAAACAGAGTTATCTGCACAATAGGTGCCCTAACGCACCTTAAAAATCATTAGGTGGCGACTCTTCACTTTTAATACCCATTAAAAAGAGTTATCACATGTCAGAAACCAGACTTCGCTTTCGAGAGAAAAAGGGGGCGCGACACCGGTACAGCCTGTTGTTCCATTTCAGCCTGTAGTTAGGGCAGCAACATCTGAGGAGGAGCAGTTTAGACTCGAGAGGTTCAAGAAGTAACATCCTCCTACTTTCAGTAGTTTAGCTTCAGATATTGCACATGGTTTTCTTGAGGAGTGCCACTGTATTCTCCGCACCATGGATATTGTGGAGACGAGTAGGGTTGCTTTCGCTACTTTCCAGCTGTTAGGAGTAGCATATCAGTGGTGGAGAGTGTACGGGGAAGTAGCCCAGCCGATGTAGCTTAACCTACATGGACTCAGTTTTTAGAGTTATTCTTGAGCTGCGCCAGGGTACTATGACAATGTCAGAGTATGCTGTCTGATTCATTAATTTGTCCAGACATGCACCTGCCTTGGTTTCTATAGTCAAAGAGCGAGTCCGTTGATTTATCGAGGGGCTCAACTATGGTATTAGGTTCAGCATGGCTCGTGAGTTGGAGATAGATAACCCATATAAGCAGGTGGTAGAGATTTCATGGAGGTTGGAGGGTATGCGGGGCCGTGAGAGAAAGAGGACAGGGAGGCCAAGATGCCTTGTTGGCAAGTTCAAACTCAGAAAGATTAAGTGATTGCGTAATAGTTGTGGCTATGAAAGGGTATAAAGAGATGTCAGTTTGAGGCTACACAGGTGGGTTATAACCTGTGAGGTAATCTATGGATGTGTGATTTTTATGATGTTATGTGGAGGCTTTCTTTTCTACCAGTGGGTTATATTTGTGAGATTTGAGTTTAGATCAGTTGTAATAGATGACATGGCCGTCAAGAGGATGAATGCGAGATTTGCAGATGATTTAAGATATTAGATGGTTTGTGTTACACAAGTTTATGAAGGATTTAGTTGAATCGCATTGCGGTATTATGGTAGTAAAGAGGTATGGTTATTTTAAGTTATTAGATATTTTATTCCATGGCTTTAAGCCAAGTGGGGGAGTCTGCTATCGACGATTTGATTGCATGGTTACGTGTTATATTGGTTTCGGTCTAAGGCATACTTGTGGATAAGTTATGACCTGCAGAGGCTGGTTTTGAGGATGACTTAAGCAAGAAAATTTCTGGGTTCATGGTGTATTATACTCTATGGGTGTGTGGAAATCATGGAATTATTTGAATGGTTATTCGTGAGGGATGTAGTGCGTATGGAGTAGGAATTTACTCAGTTGTTTAGAGGTGTGGATTACTTCTTTTGGTGTTGTCGTGCTAATGGGACAGAGGTCGTTCGGCCCGTTTGGGCAGTGCAATTGAGATTTAAGCAGAGTGGATGACTCTCAATAAGGTTCTAATAGATTCAAGATTTATATGTGGCAATTGAGTATTTTATGGACCTGTATATGGCTAGAATCTGAGATTTGCATCGGATAGTATTGGGACTTGCGGTATTTCTATATCATTATGGATTATACATTTCAATATCATGAGGGTAAAGGAAACGACTTTAGATTCACAGAAGGTCTCTTCAGAGTGGGTGTCTCATTTGTGGTACTATTGGCGTACTTAAGAGGGAATACAATGGCTTATGATACTTAGGGCGGTGTTGTTTTATGATAGGATCTCTTGTGGTGAGTTTGGGTAAGGATCGTGGTGTTCTAGCAAG